>JAJPUD010030397.1:1936-13204 GCA_023553655.1 Myrmecobius fasciatus | reverse complement strand
GGGCACTGCAGAATGTTTTCTACCCAAAACAGGTCCCTACCCCCTCTTATTAGGATGCCTGCATAGTGGTTTGGGTATATGCCAAATCCCTATTAAACTCTTAAGTGAACATAAATACACAGTATTTACATTAATTAATTAACTCTGAATCCCTACCTCAATTGATAAATAAGTCACAGAAACTTTTACAAGCAGTTTTCTCCTATCTTGCTTTTTCAGTCTTAAATCTTGGGGACTCTTTTTTTCTTTTTTAAAAATTTATTTATTCTTAATATATATTGCTTTATGAATCATACTTGGAGAAAAATCAAAGCAAAAGGGAAAAATCATGGAGAGAAAACAACATAAAAAAAGAAGTGAACATAACATGTGTTGATTTAAATTCAATTTCAATAATTCCCTTTCTGGATGTAGATGGCATTTTCTGTCCAAAATCTAATGGGACTGATTTGGATCACTGAACCACTGAGAAGAGCCAAGTCTTTCATATTTGATCATTGCACATTCTTGCTGTTATTGCGTACAATGTATTCCTGGTTCTATTTCTTTCACTTAGCATCATTTAGAGTAAATCTTTGCAGGCTTTCTAAAATAAGCTTGCTCATCATTTTTATAGAATAATAATATTGCATTGTTTTTATATACAACTCATTCAGTCATCCCCCAACTGATGGGCATCTACTCATTTTCCAATTCTTTGCTACCACAAAAAGAACTGCTACAAACATTTTTGCACATATGGGTCCTTTTCCCTCCTTTATGATATCCTTGGGATACAGACCTAGTAATGGCACTCCAGGGTCAAAGAATATGCACAGTTTTTACAGTCTTTTGCACATAGTTCCAAGATTGCTGTCCAGAATGGTTGAATCATTTCACAACTTCACCAATGATGAATTAGTGTCCAACTTTTCCCATATCCCTGCCAACATTTATCATTATATTTTCCTGTCATCTTAGTCAATCTGTGAAGTGTAAGGTGATACCTCCAAGTTGTTTTAATTTGCATTTCTCTATCAATAGTGATTGAGAGCACTTTTTCATATGAATATAGCGGGCTTTAATTTCATCATTTGAAAATTGTCTGTCCATATCCTTTGACCATTTATCAATTGGGGCATAACTTGGATTCTTATGAATTTGACAAAGTACTTTATAAATTTTATAAATTAGAATTATATATTTTAGAAACACTGGTCATAAATATTTTTACCAGCATTGTACTTCCCTTTTAACAATATTTCTGTTGGTTTTTTCATGCAAAACCTTTAAAATTTTTTAACATGTTTGTTTATTTTTTTTTATTAAAGCTTTTTATTTGCAAAACATATGCATGGGTAATTTTTCATCATTGACCCTTGCAAACCTTTCTGTTACAAATTTTTCCCTCCTTCCCCTTACCTCCTCCCCAAGATGGCAGGAAGTCTAATACATGTTAATTCTGTTAAAATACTTGACAAATTGAATATGTGTATGCATATTTATACAGTTATCTTGCTATACAAGAAAAAACAGATCTATAAGAAAAAAAAATTCTGAGAAGGATAACATAATGCAAGCAAACATCAATAGAGAGCATGAAAATGCTATCTATGTTGTGGTCCACCCATAGTTTCCACAGGCCTCTCTCTGGGTGCATATGGCTTTCTTCATCACTGAACAACTGGAACTGAAAACCTTTTTAATCTAATGTAATCAAAGTTGTTCATTTTATCTTCCATAATGTTTTCTAGTTCTTCTTTGGTCACAAATTCCTCCTCCAATGATCTGATAAGTCAATTATCCCTTGCTCTCCTAATTTGTTTATAGTATCATCCTTTATGCCTCAATCATGTACCCATTTTGACCTTATTTTGGTATGGGGTGTGAAATGTACTTCTATGCCGACTTTCTGACATATTAGTTTTCAGTTTTCCTAGCAATTTTTATCAAATAGTGAGTTCTTATTCCAGAATCTGGAATTGGAGGGGAGGGGGGAATGTTATCAAATACTAGATTACTCTAGTCACTGATTAGTGTGTCATGTGTTTCTAACATATTCTACTACATTTCTTGGCCAGTATCAAATAGTTTTGATAATTGCTGCTTTACAATAGAGTTTTAAGTCTGGTATTGCCAGGACACTGTACTTGATATTTTTTTTATTAATTTCCTTCATATTCTGGACCTTTTGCTACTCAAGATGAATTTTGTTATTTTTTCTAGTTCTATAAAATATTATTTGGCAGTTTGATTGGCATGCCACTGAACAAATAGACCATTTTAGGCAGAATTGCCATTTTTATAGTAGCTTAGCCTACCTATGAACAATTGATATTTCTCCAGTTGTGTAAATCTTACTTTTTGTGTGAGAAGTGCATATAAGTCCTGGGTTTGGGACCGATATAAGGTCTATATTTTCAGTTGTTAGGGACAGCCAAATATTTTATTTTGTTGACAATTATTTTAAATGGAATTTCTCTATCTCTTGCTGTTTGTGCCAGTAATATATAGAAATGTTTATGATTTGTGTGGGTTTATTTTATTTTATTAATTTGATTTATTCTGCAACTTTGCTAAAGATGTGAATTTTTTTGAGGTTTTTAGATGATTTTCTAGGATTCTGTATGTATATCAGCATAACATCTGCAAAGAGTGATATTTTTATGTTCTCATTGCCTATTCTAATTCTTTTAATTTCTATTTTTTTTCTTATTTCTAAAGCCAATATTTCTATTCAATGCTGAATAATAGTGGTGATAATGGGCATTATTGTTTTACCCCTGATCTTATTGGGAATGCATCCAGCTTCTCTCCATTACAAATAATGCTTGCTGTTTTCAGAAAGACACTGCTTATTCTTTTAAGGAAAACGCCCTTTATCCCTATGCTCTCTAGTGCTTTTAATAGAAATGGGTGATGTATTTTGTCAAAAGCTTTTTCTGCATGTATTGAGATTATTACATGATTCCTATTAGTTTTGTTTATTGATATAGTCTATTATGGCAATAGTTTTCCTGATATTGAACCAGTCTTGCATTCCTAGTATAAATCCTACTTGGTAATAGTGTATTCTCTTGCTGATTAGTTTCTGTAATTTCTTTACTAGTATTTTATTTAAAATGTTTGCATAAATTAGGGAGATTGGTCTGTAATTTTCTTTGTTTTGGCTCTTCCTGTTTTAGATATCAGTGCCATATTGTATCATTTACTTCTTTACTTATTTTTCCAAATAATTTGCATACTATTGAAATTAATTGTTGTTTAAATTTTTGGTAGAATTCACTTGTGAATCCATTGGGCCCTGGAGATTTTTTTCTCAGGGAGCTCACTGATGGGTTGCTTAATTTCTTTTTCTAAAATGTGTGTACTTAAGTAATTTATTTCCTCTTCTGTTAATCTGTGCAACTATTTTTTGGTAAATATACATCCATTTCAATTAAATTGTTGGATTTGCTGCTATACAGTTGAGTAAAATAGCTCCTAATTATTGTTTTAGTTTCTTTTTCTTTAATGGTAAGTTTATCCTTTTTTTATTCATTTAATTATTCATTTTTTATGCTGGTGATTTGGCTTTTTACTTTCCTTTTCCTAATCAAATTAATCAAAGATTTATCTATTTTTTTCAGGTTTTTTTGCCATAAAACCAACTCTCAGTTTTATTAATTAGTTCAAAAGCTTTCTTAGTTTTGATTTTATTAAACTCTCCTTTGAGTTTCAGAATTTCTAATTTGGTATTTAATTGGTGGTCTTCATTTTAAATTTAAGGGTGGTATTAATTTAATAATTTAATTTAATTTAATTCTTTGTCTAGCTTTTTTTTGCATGTCCAATTCATTGATCTCCTCTTTCTCTATTTTATTTATGTAGTTATTTTGAGATATAAAGTTTCCCCTAAGAAATGCATTGGCTGCATCCCATAGATTTTGGTATGAGAATTGTTATTCTCTTGAATGAAATTATGGATTATTTCTATGGTTTGTTTTTTGACCTACTCATCTTTTAGAATTAGATTATTTAATTTCCAATTGGTTTTTAGTCTGTTTTTCCCTACCCCTCTCTCTTGGGGTCTAAAAGGAAGCATTTAGTAATTTCTGCCTTTCTGCATTTGATGGTAAAGTTTTTATGCCCTGATACATGATCAATTTTTGTGTAAGTGCCATGAACTGCCAAGAAAAAGGTATGTTCCTTTCTGTCCTTGTTCAGTTTCCTCCAGAAGTCTATCATAACTAGGGTTTCCAAGATTCTATTAACTTTCCTACTTTCTTTCTTGTTTATTTTGTGATTAGATTTATCTGATTCTGAGAGGGTAATTTTAAGGTCCCCTAGTAGTACAGTTTTGCTGTCTATTCCTATCACTGGCTTAAAACCTGCTCTATGAATTTGGCTGCTCTACCACTTGGTACATACACATTTAGTATCATTACTACCTCATTGTTTACAGTACCCTTTATCAAGATGCTATTTCTTTTCTTATCTCTTTCAAAAACATATATTTTCATTTTTGCTTTATCTGAGATCAGAATTGCTAGCCCTGATTTTTTTTTACTTCAGCTGAAGCATAATAAATTCTGTTCTAGCCTTTTACCTTACTCTGCATGTGTCTCTCTATGTCAAATATTTCTAGCAAAAAATAAATAAATTAAAAAAAAATTGTAGGATTCTGTTTTTTAATCCACTATGCTATTCACTTTTGTTTTAAGGGAGAGTTCATTACATTCACATTCAGTTATGATTACCAGTTCTGTTTTTCCCTCCATTCTATCCCTCCCATATATACTTTTGTTTTCCCTTTCCATTCTGACCTTAGAGGATTTTTTTTAATCATCCCACCCAATAACTTATCTCACACCACTCTTTCCCTTCTATTAGTAATATTTTTAGCCCACACAAACCACTACCTTGCCTTCTATCAACCCTTCCCTCCTTTTCTTACTTTTTCCCCTAATGTTTCTGCCCTCCCTTCTATTGCTCCTCCCTCTTTTCTTTTCCTCTTTCTCTTCCTGCTTTTTTATAGGGTTAGATTAATTTCTATACCCAAGTGAATAATAAAGTTATTCCTTCTTAAAGACCAAAATGATGATTTCCAGCTTCAATGTTCATCCTCTGCATTCTTTCCCTTTATTGTAAAAGGTCTTTTGCATCTCTTCATGTGAACTAATTGTTCCCCTTTCCTCTTTTTCCAGTATGAACCTTTTTCCACCCCTTAATGTCTTTTTCTATGAAGTTATCACATCAGAATCCATTCACAACTGCACCCTCAATCCACATGATGTCCCCCTTTGTCTGTCCCAGTGACAGATACAATTATCAAGAACTTTAGATATTTTCCCGTGAAGGGATGTAAACAGATTAATTTTACATTATATATATATATATACATATATATCCCCTTTTTCCTCTCCCCCATTTACCTTTTTATGCTTCCCTTGAGTCCTGCATTTGTAGATTAAATTTCATGTTTAGTTCTGTTTTTTCTTCAATAGAAATGATAAAGTCTTTTACATCATTATAAATACATTGCCTCCCCTGAAATATGATACTAAATCTTGCTAAGTAGTTATTTTTTGGTTGTAACCCTAGGTCCTTTGCCTGGTACTTTATTGCAGAAACTGCAAGATCTTGGTAAATCCTGACTGTTGCCCCTTGATATCTGAAATGTTTTTGTCTGGCACCTTGCAGTATTTTTGACTTGAGATTGTCGTTCTGGAGTTTTACAACAATGTTCCTTGGAGTTTTCCTTGTGCGAGCTCTTTCTGAAGGTGATAGATTCTTTCGATCAGTATTTCTCATTCTGTTTCTAGAATATTGGGGCAGTTTTCCTTAATGATCTCTTGAAGAATGTTATATACAGGCTCCTTTTTAGTCATGGCATTTAAGTTGTCTCTTCAGGATCTATTCTGCAGGCCAACTATTTTTTTTCAATTAGGTATTTTGCATTTTCTCCTATTTTTTTTTTATTCTTTTTAGTTTGTTTGATTCTTGCTGTCTCATAGAATCAGTAGCTTCCATTTGTCCCATTATAGTTTTTAATGTGTGTTTTTCTTCAGTTAGCTTTTGTATTTCTTTTTCCATTTGGTTAATTCTACTTTTGAAAGTGGTGTTTTCTTCAGATTTTGTCTGTGTGTCTGTGTGTCTGTGTGTGTGTGTGTGTGTGTGTGTGTGTGTGTTTTAAGGAGTTGTTTTCTTCAGGAGATTTTTTTCCTTCCTTTTCCAAACTGTTGACTCTATTTTAAATATCTCTCATTTCTTTTCTCATTTTTCTTCTACCCTATTATTTGCCTCTTAAAAGTCTTTTATGAGCACTTCCAAGAAGCCTCTTTGGACTTAAGACCAATTCATATCACTCTGAGATTTTCTTTGTAGACATTTTGCATTTTGGCCTCATCTAACTTGTTTGGTCTTCATTGTCATCATAGTACCTTTGTATGGGCAAGATTCTTTTCTGTTTCTTACTCACTTTTCCCCTTTTCTTTTGGCATTTCCTCTTTTTTTTTTTTTTTTTTTTTTTTTAAATTTTACTATTATGGTCAAGCTCTGCTCCTGGGGTAAAGGGGAAACTGTCCTAAGTTACCTGAGCCTTTGCTTTCAGATAGGGGCCCCTTGTGTGTACAGGAGATAGCTTTGCCTGCTCTTTTCAGGAAAACAACTTCATTTACCAAAGTTTGCCTTTTGAGCTGGGATTGGGAGCTGCTCCACTGATCTACTTCTTTACAGAATCAGGTCTGAGGGTCTTGGTTGTTGATCTGCTATAATTTAGATGGCCTCGCTGGCTTTCCCTATCTGAGGTGGGGATGAACACCCTTTTCACCCAAGTAAAACTGACCATTCCTAAAGTTGTTTAAGTCTTTCGTGAACTGGAGAGTGCTTTCATGAAGATTTTGTTCAGAGGCTTGGTTTCATGTGGTTTTTGAGGGAAACCGGGAAAGCTTGAGCAGCTTCCTGGCTTTACTTCACCATCGTGGCTTTACCCCCAAAAGTCAGGCTCACTCACAGGTTTAAATAGCATCTATTGTTTTAATCAAATAATGTAGAAAACTATAGCAAAAGCATCAATTTCTTAATAAAATATCATCAATACATTAAATTTATTGCCAGAGATATCACTATGCTCTCAAAAAGCCGAGGAAATTGACATGGAAGAGAAGACACTGACCAACACTATGCCTGGATGTTGTTCGGCTCAAAAACACATTTCTGTCAGAAAGGTGATTCAAGTTTCTCAAGCTTTCCTTTCAAAAAACATTTTAAAGTTCTCTAAGAAGATAACACCTAACTCTCCTAATTCTGTCACAGACTTTTCATACATACATACTTTTTCATACAATTCCCTCACTCTCAATTTCATACTACTGACAGTTAAATTATCTTAGTCCCCTCAAACTCCTCACAAAGGTCAAATAATTCTCAATTTAAAAATACTCTCTTGGTCATGTGACCAAAAAATAATGGATTAAAAATTTCTCTAGTTTCCTCTAATTCTCAGGAAAAAAATCTCCAAAAGATAAGTTACATAGGGTCACAGAATGATGACAGTTGAATTCACAGTGCAAGAAAATGAGAACTCTGATGTTTTTAATTACCATTTTTGTTGTTCGGTTGTTTCGATTGTGTCTGACTCTTTGTGAACCCATTTTGGGCTTTCTTAACAAAGATTCTGGAGTGGTAGGACACTTTCTTCCCTAAATCATTTCAAAAATGAGGAGAAGATAAACAGGGTTAAGTGCTTTGTCATATAGTCACATAAGTCAAATAGATAGTGTCTAATGCTGGATTTTAACTCAGTTCTTCCTACATTCTTTTGAAATAGCTCATTTCACTCTAAAAATAATCCTGGAAGGTAAGTGGTATCATCCCCATTGTACATAAAGAAACTGAGGCAATCAGAGCTGAAATGACTTGCCTAAGGTCATAAGTGAGTATATGAGGCTGGATTTGATTTCCTCTTCCTTACACTTTCCACACACATAAAGTCAGATCTAAACAACTGGAAAAATATCAAGTGCTCTTGGATAGGTTGAGCTAATATAATAAAGATGACAATACTACCTAAACTAATCTATTTATTTAGTGCTATACCAATCAAACTCCTAACCTTATTTTTTTTTACTGACCTAGAAAATTATTTTACTGACCTAGAAAAAATAACAACAAAATTCATCTGGAAGAACAAAAGGTCAAGAATTTCAGAGAATTAATGAAAAAAAAAAAAAAGCAAATGAAGGGGGCCTAGCTATACCAGATCTAAAAGTATATTGTAAAGCAGCAATCATCAAAACCATTTGGTACTGACTAAGCAGTTGATCAGTGGAATAGGTTAGATTCACAGGACAAAATAGTCAATGACTATAGAAATCCAGACAAAATATATAGACAAAATAGTAAATGACTATAGTAATGCAGACAAGCCCAAAGACACCAGCTTTTGGGATAAGAACTCACTATTTGACAAAAACTGCTGGGAAAATTGGAAACTAGTATGGCAGACACTAGGCATTGGCCTATACCTAACACATACACCAAGATAAGGTAGAAATTGGTTCATGATCTAGACATAAAGCATGATATTATAAACAAATTAGAAGAACATAGGGTAGTTTACCTCTCAGATGTGTGGAAGAGGAAGGAATTTCTGAACAAAGAAGAACTAGAGATCATTATTAATCAAAAAATATATAATTATGATTATATTAAGTTAAAAAATTTTGTACAAACAAAACTAATGCAAACGAGATTAGAAGGGAAGCATTAAACAGGGAAAACATTTTTACATTCTAAGGTTCTGATAAAAGCTTCATTTCTAAAATATATGGAGAATTAACTCAAATTATAAGAATTCAAGCCATTCTCCAATTGATAAATGGTCAAAGGATAATTATCAGATGAAAAACCTGGGTGCTCCAAATGACTATTGATAAGAGAAATGAAAATTAAGACAACTCTGAGATACCACTACACACCTGTCAGATTGGCTAAGATGACAGGAAAAGAAAATGATGAATGTTGGAGGGGACGTGGGAAAACTGGGATACTGATACATTGTTGGTGGAACTGTGAACAGATCCAACGATTCTGGAGAGCAATTTGGAATTATGCTCAAAAAAATTATCAAATTGTGCATATACTTTGATCTAGTAATGTTTGTACTGGCCTTATATCCCAAGGGATCCACATGTGCAAAAATGGTTATGGCAGCCCTTTTTGTAATGGTGAGAAACTGGAAACTGAATGGACGCCCATCAAATAAAGAATGGTTGAATAAATTATTTTATATGAATGTCATGAAATATTATTGTTCTGTAAGAAATGACCAGCAGGATGATTTCAGAGAGGCCTGGAGAGACTGACATGAACTGACACTAATTGAAATGAGCAGAACTAGATCATTATACATGGCAACAACAAGACTATATGATGATCAATTCTGATGGACATGGCTCTGTTCAACAATGAGATGATTCAAACAAGTTCCAATTGTTCAGTGATGAAGAAAGCAATATACACCCAGAGAGAAGTCTGTGCGAACACAACAAGAAAATTCTTGCCCCACCCCTGAAGTCAGGAGGACCCGAGGTCAAATCTGGTCTCACACACTTAACACTTCCTAGCTGTGTGACCCTGGGCAAGTCACTTAAGCCCAATTTCCTCAGGAAATAAAAAATTCTTTGCTATCACAAAAATGATATTATATATTGGTGTATATGAGTGGCTTGAATTATTATAAATATCAGAAAATTCTCTATATATTTTAGAAATGAGGCCTTTATCAGAACCATTAAATGTAAAGATGATTTCCCAATTTGATGATTCCCTCCTAATCTTGTCTGCATTAGTTTTATTTGTACAAAAACTTTTTAACTTAATATAATCAAAATTATCTATCTGGTGTTCAATTAAGAGTTCCAGATCTTCTTTGGACATAAATTTATTCCATCTCCACAGGACTGAGAGGTAAACTGTACTATGTTCCTCTAATTTGCTTAAAATATCACTCTTTATATCCAGATCATGAACCCATTGAGATCTTATCTTGGGATGTGGTGTTAGGTGTGGGTCCAGTCCTAAATTCTTCCACACTAGTTTCCAATTTTCCCAGCAGTTTTGCCGAATAGTGAGTACTTATCCCAAAAGCCGGGTCTTTGGGTTTATCAAACACTAAATTACTAAAGTTATTGCCTAGATTGTCCTGATATTCTGTCCTATGCCACTGATCGATTACTCTATTTCTCAGCCAGTACCAAATGGTTTTGATGACCGCTGCTTTATAATATAGTTTTACATCTGGTACAGCAAGGCCACCTTCCTCTGCCTTTTTTTTCATTAATCCCCTTGAAATCCTTGACCTTTTGTTCTTCCAAATGAACTTTGCTACTATTTTTCCTAGATTTGTAAAGTAATTTCTTGGGAGTTTGATTGGTATGGCACTAAATAAGTAGATTAGTTTGGATAGTATTGTCATTTTTATTATATTCGTTCGGCCTACCCATGAGCACTTGATATTTTTCCAATTGTCTAGGTCTGATTTTATTTGTGTGGAAAGTGTTTTATAGTTTAGTTTGTATAGTTTCTGACTTTACCTGGGGAGATAGATTCCTAAATATTTTATACTATCATCCGTTATTTTGAAGGGAATTTCTTTTTGTATCTCTTTCTGCTGAACTTTGTTGGTAATATATAAAAATGCTGATGATTTATGTGGATTTATTTTGAATCCTGCAGCTTTACTAAAGTTGTGAATTGTTTCTAGTAGTTTTTTAGTTGAGTCTCTAGGGTTCTCTAAGTATACCATCATGTCATCTGCAAAGAGTGATAATTTGGTTTCTTCATTACCTACTTTAATTCCTTTTATCTCTTTTTCTTCTCTTATTGCCAAAGCTAACATTTCTTTTTTTAAATTTTTTAATTTTTTAAATTTTCTTTTAATTTTTTATTTATTTATTTTTTTATTAAACCTTTTTATGTGTATAACATATGTATGGGTAGTTCCCCAGCATTGATCTTTACAAAGCTCTCCATTACAACTTTTACCCCCAGTCCCCTCCCCTCCCCTAGATGGCAGGAAGTCCACTACATGTTAATAATGTAATAATAGTTCACAAGTTGTGTAAAAAAATTGCTATCTACAAGAAAAAAAAGAAAACCAGAGAAAGGCAACACAGTGCAAGCAAATATCAATAGAGATCATGAAAATGTTACATTGTGGTCCATATTTCATATCCCTCTCTCTGGGTGTATACGGTTTTCTTCAGTGAACAACTGGAACTGGTTTGAGACATTTCTTTGTTGCAG
>JAJPUD010030396.1:0-12601 GCA_023553655.1 Myrmecobius fasciatus | reverse complement strand
TCACAATTGGTCAGAGAAAGGCAAATTAAGACAACTCTGAGGTATCACTACACAAATGTCCAATTGGCTAAAATGACAGGAAATGATAATGACTAATGTTGGCAGGTATGTGGAAAAACTGGGATATTGATACATTGTTGGTGGAACTGTGAATGGATCCAACCATTCTGGAGATTATTGTGGAACTATGCTCAAAAATTTATCAAACTGTCCATACCCTTTGACCCAGCAGTGTTTCTACTGGGCCTATATCCCAAAGAGATCTTTTTTTTTTTTTTTTTTTTTTTACATTATGGCAGTTCTTTATTCAGGCTTCATCTCCTCCATCATTTCCAATGCTGCGCCATCTTTCTCTTACCACCAGCCTTGCTTATATCTTCCCTCTTCTCCTAGCCTCATCTCATCACCTGACCCCTCCTCCTTGCCTACCTTCCTTTCCCTGTGATCATGCCATTGGTCCATATTCCCACACCCAATCATCAGTAATTAAGTTTGTATTGAAAGGAGGTATTCACTTTGAGGGTGTGGTTTCTTTCAGAAACAGAGCTCTGCCTTGAAGCAAACCTTTCTCAGACTATATCTTGGGGTCTTGTTTCTCAAGGGAATCACAAACCACACCCTTTGATCCTCAATTCAAGGACAAACTTCTTTTACTGGGGTCCCAAAATCTCAGACCCTGACATATCCCCTTTTTCTTTTAGGTGTGAAATGCTCCCAGATTTTTGGGGAACAGATAGCAAGGAGGTGTACATAGCATGGAGCACATCTCTGAGCAAATACATGAAAGCTTTTAACAATACAGGTACTAAGCATAAAATCAGGATCAAGAGAACAGAACATAAACAGATTTTGTACTTGATGACCTACAGGATTGCTATGGGAGTACCTAAAATGTTACTGGCTGTTTTGTTTAGATCCATACCTTCAATTTCTATCCCAGAGGAGGAATTTACAATAGTACATACATGAGTAAATCTACAATCACATCTTGCTTTTAACATCAGACTAACAGCATCAACTTGGTACCCAATTTAAACTAATGTCTAAGGGTGTGCTTGATTAAGGGCACACAGTGCCTTGAACCACCCAATTTTTTTTTAATCACATAGAAAAAGTCCCAACACAAGTTCATAAAAGTGAAAATTCTGTCCAATTCTGTTAGGGGTTGCTGTCAGATAGTCTCAGCCAAGCAAACATCTCAAGGTTGTCACTGCCCGAAGCAAGAAGTAAAATCAAACTGGTCAGCAGTCTCAGGAGATTTGTCAGGTCTTGTCTTCGGCGACTGTGCTTTCTCCTTCACTGTTTGCTGGGTGCCTTTGGCCAGCACCCATCAGTCTCTGGTTTCTGTAGAGATATAAAGAAAACCTGGACCCCACATTAGTACCCTGTAACTAAGACTACATGTCTCATTGCAAGAGACAAGCCACCAGCAGGAGAACTGGAGAAAATTATGTACAAGGCTCTGTCCAGATCTCCTTGAGTTAAATCTCCACCTCTCTCCCCTTTTCTTTTTTTGCGAGGATCACCTTCAAGGTGAAGGTTGGCATGTTCCACAATGGCTTGACCAGTGGGATTATGAGGGATACCAATAATATGCCAATGCCAATCTCCTTCATCCAGTCTCGAAGGATATGGGAGGTGTAAGCCAAAAACATTATCAGTTTTAATTTCTAAAGGGGTCCCAGCTATGGAAAGGCAATGATATCAGCTTATTTATTGCCTTCAGATAAGGACCTAAGTCCATGTAAAAAGTAAACTGGCTCAGTGAGGACAGAGAGGGTTTGCTGAGCTCACAAAAGTAAGGCTTTCCAACTTTTGGCTTAGACAGTATAGGCACTATCAGAGATAACATTAATAGCCTGAGGATATAATAAGAGAGCATGAACTATAGCATAGAGCTCCTTTCATTGCTCTCTTGCTCTCTCTGCCAGAGTTTAAAACAAGCCAAACCCTTTTCCTCTTTTTCTTTCAAATTAGCAAAACAGGTTGTAATTATTAAGCACAAATTGAAAAACCACAAGCATTTATACCATGCACCAACATGGAAATAATCCCAATATAAAAATTACTCTACTAAACTGGGCATAATTTCTTCCTCTCTCCCAGGCTTGCAGAGTCCCTGCTGCAGTCAGGGATCTGGCAAAAAAAGGGAGAGGGGAGTGAAAGAAATTGTCTTTGCTCTATCTTCTCTAGAGACCAATTATCAAACTCCCCAATGATTATTCTAATGGACTTTTTTGAAATTTCAAACTTGGCCAGAGTTGAACTTCAAAAAAGTCTTTTTCTCTTTTTTAAATTATTTTTCTCTAATAAAGATATTAGATCTCAAAAACTGAACTGTTTGGAGACACTCCCTGAGTTCTCCATTACTGATAGATTCTAATTATCTTTAAGTACCTAGCTTTTCAGTCTTAAGTACCCTAAAGTATGCTTAAGTAACTTAGCTTCTCTTTTGCTAATTCCTTCTTGGAGTTGCCAGTGAAAGAACAAAAGAATCCTAAAGGGTGGTGGTGAGATTTTTCAGTTCACTCCCTTCTCCCACCCATTCTCTTGCTTTCTCAAGCCTGGCCTTCATCCCCTAAAACCAAAGATTTGCAAAACTCCAATTCTCTGAATTGAAGAAACTTTTCCCCATTCAGATTTAATTACTCCACCCTGCTCCCACAGTAACAATGTTTCACATTCCCTTTACCTATTCCCCTTTCAATTGGCCAATTTATCTCAAATCCTCAGCCAATTTCTAATTTTGGCTATTTTCTGATTTAAATCCAGGCTTTTTAAAACTAAACTGCTCTTCAATCTCTCTGTAAAGAGTTACCTCTTTACAAATGACTACCTAAGAGCTTTTCAGATTCTAATAACACACCTTAATTTAGAAGAGCTATTCTCTCTGGCCTGCTAGGCCGCCAATGATTCCTAAATAATTTTAGTTAATAAATCTTAAACTCTAATGATTAACAATGAGCAAAAATCAGAGATCTGATCCCACCAATTCTCATTATCTGTCTTGGAAACCTATCATAGGCCAGATTGGCATCTGGCAGCCATAAAACTCCAGTACTGGAGGCCTAAGGCCTTAGGGCCTTTGTCACACCATGCCCATCTCTCAATCAGTTCAGACCCCAACTCGTTTGGGACAAAGGACGAAGGTCTCATCTTCTGGAGCTTCTTCAAGCTGACATAGAACATAGCTAGATCCAGTGTTGGAGTCTGACTGAAGAGGGAAAGATAGCCGACTAAATCTGTAACTCAGGCTACAACCTCAACGGATAAGGGACCCTCGAGGGTTTCCTCACCCTGTTTCTCTGCTTCTTATTAGCTCTACACTGTTGAGAATAGTGTCTTCTTTTACCACATGTGAAGCATGTGATTATAGGACCTTTCTGCTTATAGTCCTGCTTGATGTGTCCTAACTACCCACACTCATAGCACCTCTTTTCTTCCCTATTGTTAGCATAAACATCTCAGAGTCTATTTTTTTCACATCTATTTAACATAGCTCCGTTCCCATGTCTCAGGGGCTCCTGTTTAGCCTGCTCTGCAAATTCAGCTCTCTACAACAGCCTGACCAAAGATCAAAGAGGCTCGAGCTATAGTTTTCCAATCATTGGGGCAGAGAACAAACATCACGGAGAACTGCTCAATTAGAGTTACAAAATGAGCAGTAGAGCCATATTGAGCTACAGAAGATTTTTGATCTTTAATAGGAATATGTTCTCTACGCAGTCCACCAGGGACTTGTGGATCTGAGGTTTCTATAACTAGGCAAATCCCCCACCTTTCCACATCTTCCCCATTTTTATGGGCCTGCTCTATGGCTTTCTCTGTTCCTGATTTTTCCTTGCTGGCAGTAAATTCTACATGTGTTGTTTTGTTTGAAATGATAGGGCTGGGACAAATCTTTTCTCCTTTCTCTGCACTTAATACAGTTTTTTGTTTTTCTTCGGGAGCAAAGGTCTCTGATTCATTTGAATCAGAGTATAATTGCTTATAAGGAGGTATACTGGGAGGAAGAGGGGGCCATGGTTCCTTAATCTCTTCCCCGGGTCTTTCACCAAGGCCTGCCCTATTTTTAGTTTGACCCTCAGTGGTGAAGCTGCTCTGGGAGTTGCTAGCCCTTCCAAAAGCAGCCTTCACAAGACTAAATACAAGTATAACAAATACAATAATAAACGCCCATAGATCCTCCAGGGGTAGAGTGACCCCTTGTTTTTTAATGGTTTTATATAATTGCCTAAACCATATCTCATCTTCCTCTGGCTTAATTATGTTAATTGTGGCATTTGCCATCATCTCGCCTGAAAATGTCAGCAAGGTACCCTCTTTGACTTCCTGTATTTTACACAGGGGACCTGTCTTGTTCAATTCCTACCCTAATTTAATTTCAAGTTATGCCCCAAGTATGGGCGCCACTTGTTAGGTATTGTACCTAAGGGCAGCGGGTCTTATCTCTATGTTAAGAATCTCACCTCTTTGTTAAGAGCTTCGGTGTCCATTCTGGCCACACTCAGCGTGTTTATTCAAAGGAGGGTCATGAGGAGCCAGAGGATAGATTATGGCAGTTCTTTATTCAGGCTTCATCACCTCCATCATTTCTATTGCTGTGCCCCCAAACAGATCTTAAAGGAAGGAAAGGGTCCCACATGTGCAAGAATGTTTGTGGCAGCCCTTTTTGTAGTGTCTAGAAACTAGAAACTGAAGGGACGCCCATCAATTGGAGAGTGGCTGAATAAATTATGGTATATGAATGTTATGGAATATTATTGTTCTATAAGAAACGACCCACAGTATGATTTCACAGAGGCCTGGAGAGACTTGCATGAACTGATGCTGAGTGAAAAAAGCAGAACCAGGAGATATTATACACGGCAACAACAAGACTATATGATGATCAATTCTGATGGACATGGCTCTCTTCAGCAATGAAATGTTTCCAACTAGTTCTAATTGTTCAGTGAAAAAAGCCATATGCACCCGGAAAGAAGGATATGAAATGTGAACCACAACATAATATTTTCATGCTCTCTATTGATGTTTGCTTGCCTTGTGTTTCCTTTCCCTGATTTTTTTTTCTTGTAGATACAATTTTTCTTGCACAACAATGATAAGGGTGGAAATATGTATACATATATTCGATTTCTCAAGTATTTTAACATAATTAACATGTAGTGGGTTTCTTGCCATCTAGGGGAGGGGTAAAGACTAAGGAGAAAAATTTGTAACAGAAAGCTTTGGAAGAGTCAATGTTGAAGAATTACCCATATATGTGTTTTGCAAATAAAAAGCTTAAAAAACAAAAAACAAAAAAACATATTTCCCACTTCTTTTTAGACAGATGATGGATCAGAGATGTTTAATGAGACACATTTTCAGAAACAGTTTAGATTTGCTTTTGTTGTGTTTTTTGTGTTTTTTTTTTTTTTTTCTCCCAAGGTAGGCATTTAATTTTAGGAAAGAAAATAATGAGAAATGAGTGGGAAGTAGTGCTAATAATGAGTAAAGGAAAAAATATATATCAATAATAAACTGAAGAATATACAGGAAAAAATAGAAATTCAAAAGGAGAAAAAGATAAACAAAGGAATGTTAGTATTAAATTAATTGTTAGTTACATATGTAAATATCTATGCATATATGTGTGTATGAGCACATACATACTATTAAATACCTGTAGTGTCTTTCTCATTTGTGCTCTCTTTCATTCCACTCTTGGAAGTGCTTCTGACTCTGGAATTTGTTATGATTCCTCAAATACTTTTTTAAGCTAGAACCTCCCACTGTTCCTGGCTTATAATTAGGTAGGAAATTTAGTAGAAAGATGGAAAATTAATATAAATTATAATATGGCAAACACATAAGAAAGTCACACAGTATTGTTAGAACATTGAGACAAAAGACCTATGGGCATTACTTCTATGTAATTGCAGGACTAGGTTGGCAAAAGATCAGTCTGATTAAGAATATTTTAGGCTACCTAATTCTTTGTGATTAGCAAGATGAAAGAGTGAGAAATTTCATACATACTTATTAAGCACTTACCATATGCCAGGGACTTAACTAAATTTGGGGAATATAAATACAAGAAAAAAAAAAAGACTTTGTCCACAAGGAGCTTTCTTTCTAGTGGGGTGAGGCAACACACACCAAAATGGGGAATTAGCATAAAAAATGGATATGAGGCTTAGAGGCAAAAGGAACATGGTGGCAAAGCCCAGAGGGAAACACAATTGGAAGGGGCATGATTCATACCTGGCTCTTTCATCTCAATGTTCTACCAATACTGTGTGACTTTCTTATGTATTTGCCATATTATAATTTATATTAATTTTCCATCTTTCTATTAAATTCCCTAATTATAAGCTCCACCAAAGTAGTGATTATATTATATCCCTTTTAAACTCCCATCATACCTTGCAGAATATATTGAGTATTGAAATGAATATTATATGCAGGCAACAAAAATTGGGGAATAGGCAAGGAACATGGTCTTAGCAGTAATTTAAAGAAACTTGATATGACAGAAATGACTAACCACCTCAGTGTTATCAGTCATAAAGAATCACATAGAATCAGAATATAGTAACAATAAGATCCCACTTTATTTGTATGCTATATATTTTTTATTTATATTTCTGTACTTCTTTTTCAATTTCTAGGGCTTTTTTTTTTTTTTTTCAATTTCCCTTTTTCTCATGTAGATGCTGGCCCATTTGATATACCTCAGTTACCAGTGTATACTGGTATACACTATTCATAGTAGTAAGCTTTTACTTTATTGATACAGATTCCAGAGTAACAATATTACCTATGAATTTATAACATTTAATTAAAATAGGATTTTAGGGTAATAGTAAGGAATTGAATTATGTTTTAAATGTCATTCATTCCATTTCTCAGTGGCTGGTATCTGCAAATATCCTAAAATCACTGGTTGACTTCTAATTGATCTTTCTTCCTAGCCCAGTGGGGGAGAGATTAATCAGTTCACTTACATACAAAAGGTTAGATTAATATTCATTAACCTCTACATTATTATTTTTGTTTCCATATCTATGAAGCCACCTTGGGAACTCTGGTTTCTTAATGCAAATAATAAAGAAGAATTGCTTTTCTTGGAACAACATTCCTGACAGGAGTCTTTAGTTCATTGAAGAAACAGAGAGGGAGCATATGCCCTTCTTATTTTTGTCAATCTGGTGTACTACTTTGCATGGACAACCGACAGCTGGATTCCTAACATGGATTGGAATAATTCCTTCAGATCTCTCTGTCTTCACTAGTTGTACCAAGGTCTCTCAATCAAGATAGTCTTGTATCCTATGGGATTTGTTGCTTTAAGCTACATATGATAGAAATGTACCTACTTATAATAATGTACTGTTGGTTAAGTTGTAGATTGGTCCAGTCATTCTAAAAAATAATTTGGAACTATTCCAAAAAAGATATAAAACTGTGCCTACTAGTTGATCCAATAATACTGTACCCCAAAGTGATCAAAGAAAAAGTAAAAGGATTTATGTGTAGAAAATTTTAGAGCATCTATTATTATGGTGGTAAAAATAGAAATTGAAGAATTACACATCACCTGGCAATGACTGAACAAAATGTGGTAGATACTTGTGATAAAATACCATTGTACTATGAGAAATTATAAGGAGGTTGGTTTCAGAAATAACTGGGAAAAATTATATGGAGATGAATTAAGAAGAATAAGGGGAATATTTGTACACAGTGAAAGCAATACTGAAATAATGATCAAAAGTGAAAGATTTAGCAAATCAACATAATGAATGATGATAATTTCAAGATGAAAAAATGCTATCCCCTTGCAGAGAAAGAATTAATGAACTCTGAATGCAGATTGAATAACACTTTGTCACTTTTTTCTTTATTTTGCAACCTAATATGGACATAAGTTTTGTATGTTTCACAAATGTGATTTATACCTTATTGCATGTCTTCTCAACAGGGAGGGGAGAGAATGGAGTGGAGGAGAATTTGAATAAAACAATTATAAAAATTTAAAAAGAAGTTTACCTACCCCCATGAAACCTTGTCCCCTGGATGATGATCGTATGTGTAGTGTCCACGCATAGATTTCTGGGAGGTAATTAATAATGATGATAATGATGATAGTTAACAATTACAAATCATTTACAATATGCTATGCACCATGGTAAATGCTTTAGAATTTTTAGCTCATTTGATTTTCAAAACAAATCTTGGAAGATAGATGTTATTCTTGTTCCAAATTTGCACTTGAGAAAAATTGCTGGAAACAAAGATAAATAAATTTCTCAGGGTTATACAGGTAGTGAATGTCCCAGGCTTGAGGAGAATTCGGGACTTACTAATTCCAGGCTTGGCACTCTATCCACTGTGCCACCTACATACCCTATGTAATGTAGCAGAAAGGAATTGTCCAATGAGACTTTTTGAAATTCAAACATCTTTAATGTTTGCAAGAATATAGTCCCTATATCTTTCATTTACCCATTGCTATTTATTTCCTCTATTTAAGGCAGTATAGCTGACATTTAAATAGTACTCTAAAGATCATAATGTGGAGAATATGTTTCTTCAATGACATCTCTCAATAACCTTATAATTGCTATATCTATTAATCCTATCTTAAAATGAGTTAACTGATGTACAGTGAAGTTAATTTATGGTAGATCACACAAGTAGCAAGAATCAGAGGTGGAATGAAAATTGAGATATCTCCTGCTTCTATTATATCAGAGCACTTCACATATTGAATATGAAAGAACAGACTTAATTTTTTCTGGAAAGGACCTCAGAAGTTATATATTTGGCAGATGAAAAGCAAAACAAAACAAAGCCCGTTTCCTAGAAAGATTATGACTTTCCCATAGTCATAGAGATAGCGTGAGTCAAATGGGAAATCCTCCCATTCTACATTTAGTGCCCCTTTAACTATGTTGCACTGGTTCTCTGAATATTGATACTATGATCTGTCTAGCTGTGTACAGAGAAAAAAGTTACTAATGTTCTTGTTCTTTCACATTATTTGTCCTTCTCCTTGATTCCAATACCATAATATGTGGAGAATATAGATCACAGCAAAAATAGATTGATGGTGTAAATATCCTCAGAGTAGCAAAATGTCCCTTATTTTATACAAGAAAAGGTATGTAGCATCAGTAAGAATTTCAGGTTTTGCAATCCTGAATGATGTATTCATGCTTCAAGACTTCAATAGGAAGCAACTAGTTGGTGTTCACCATTTGCTTCTGATAAAGGTAGGCAAATACTAAAACAAAAACAAAAACAAAACAAAAAAAATCCTTGTTTTCAGTAATACAGTGCAAAGAAATTTGATTGGAGGTCTCAACACTGTGCTTTATTAGTTGTTTTAGCTTGACCAAATCATGTAACTTTTCTGGACTTCAGTTACCTTTTCAATAAAATGTGCAAAAGGAACTAAATTGTCCCCAAGTTCTCTTTCCTGCTTTAAATAAATAATTCTATATTCCTATTTCACCAGAGAGCGATAAAAGAAACAAACACACACACACACACACACACCTCCAAGCAACATTTTTGATCTCAATTTTTTGTAAAGAAATTGAAATGTGCATGCAAATAATTTGGAAATCCTTTGACAGAAATTAGATTAAAATTAGCATTTTAGGACACATATCAATCATTTTTGTTTTCAATAATTTCTAAAGGGATATAAAGGTCACAACTGCAGTCCCAAAGACCATAACATTTAAAAACAAAGGATATAAGTTAAGGAATGTCATTTTCTCAGTCAGGGTTAGAAGAGAATTGCTATTCAAACAAAGGGTAGAATAAATCATAAAGAATAAAATAGACAATTTAAATTAATAAAACAGCAAAGTTTTTTGTGGAAAATCAATGCTGCTTGAATAAAGAGAAACCTTTGAATATGAGTGAATTGAAAGCTTGAGCATCAAAAAGAAGGAAAGATACAAGCATTTATTATGCAACTACTATGTATTAGACACTTGCTAAGAGCTTTAAAATATCATGTCATTTGATTCTAAAAACAATTCTGGTAGACCTTGATATTTTTATTCTTTTTTTTGTACTTGAGAAAACTGAGGTAGGAGAGATTAAAAGATATGCTTAAGGTCATATAGTACTTAAATGTCTGAGACCAGGTTTGAATTTAATGTTTTTTGGATTCAGGCCTAATCCTTTATTCACAGTGCCATTTAGCTCTTTTACAAATAAATAATGTAAGCTACATAGAGAATTTACATAAAAAGACAAGGCCAAGGGTCATTTCCTAATAAATAGGTAATTAAAGCATATGAACATTTAAAAAATTAGAAACTAGTAACACATATACAAATATGGTCCAAATCATTAATGATAAAATACAAATAAAATACAATTGAAGTTTCAACTCACAACCTGATAACTCAAAGATGATCAAAATATTGATAACAGTGTGTGCTTAAAGAACTGTGAGAAGATAAACTAACACATTATTACAAAAGCTAATGATTGGTTTGAATATTTTGGAAAGCTATAAGAATTATTTGAGAAAAGAGACTAAATTATTTATTATGACTCATTGATTTAATTACTGGCAAAAAAAGATTAAATACATAAAAAACAGAAAGAAAAAGCAAAAACATACTAAAACAATTCTTATTAATATTTACAGCACCAAAGAGCTATAAACATTAATATCAGTCCACATTAATCAAAGAATGCATAAAATGATGTATTGATATAACCTATAGAAAATTAAAGCTGAAGATATATATGAATTTATAAAAAGTGAGGTAAACAGAACCAAAATAATAGGGGAAATGACTACAAAGATACAATTCAAAAATAAAGCACAATTTTTGGTAATAGGAACCAATCTTGGTCCCAGGGTAATTATAATAAAATCTTCATTTTATTTAGCAGATAGATGGATATTATAGGCTCAGAATTTTGTTTACATTATTAACTATTCTATTTGCATTAGTTAGTTTTACTTTTTTGTTTGTTTACTTTTTTTATTTTCATTAAAAGCAAGGGATTTATTCCAGGCTATTGATAGAAGATACTGTGACAGGGAGAAATTAATAGTAAGAAATTACTATTATGTCAGATCAAAAGGTATCAATAAAATATTGCTTTTTAAAAGGTCTAATCAAAATAGAGTAGGAACTACTTGAAAAAGCTTTCTTGAAAGAATAATGGTTATGGTTCTATTCAGAAGCAGAGCTAGTAAAAGATTCATCATAATGACATGGGGTAGAAAGTAGAATTTGGTCATGTATACTGAAATTCAGGGACATCTCCATCTCAAATATTCAAAGAGATGATTTGTGCCTGACTTTGATAAAGCCTTCTAAGGTCACATTGGTCTGATAACCTATAGTCAAACACACTGTACATTGATCCTGATATTATTAGGTTATTGTGATCATTTTCACAAAGGACAAATAACAACAATAACTGAAGGAAGTATTAAGTGAAACTATCATTTAATAAGTAAAATGTATGCTTCTTGAGGCCAGGTGTATTTTCAATTTTATGTTTGCTTCCCTACTCAGTACCTATCTTGTATATTATAGACATTTAGTAAGTGCTGGTCAGATTAGATCTGATCTGTGCTCATCTATACTTTGGGGTTGCTTCCTATTCACATTTTGTATAAGCCTTGCTAATGGTTCTTTGCCTGAAGGAAATCACTATTGCCACTCAAAGGGAAGAAGAAAAAAAATAATTGGGCTGAGAGCAGCCTTTGTTTGTTTATTTCATTACAGTCACTGCTTGATAAATTAGGCCTAATACCCTGCAGAAATATTCCAATCTTCCCTGTAATTACTTACTATATATGGCAGACAATGGATGTGCCTTTAATTGCTTTGCTATAAGAACAGAAGTCTGGAATGCAATGCTATCTACATAAAATTGAAAAGCACTGTATATTCATGATATCTAAGATTGTATTTAGTGGAAATGGGTTTTTTTGAAGGTCATAGGCAAACCTGAAAAAGTCATAGTCATGCCTACATGAATCAGTCTAATAAACAAAATAGAGAAGCTTCAAACTAAGTACAGTGGATTAGGATTTTTGAGTTAGAGCAGGACTAGCTTGAGCTCAGATAATTTTTCATATCCACTCTATTAATCTCATAGCACTTTAGAACAAAAGTAGCTCTTGCACATGTCATTTAAATGAAACAAAAGCTATCTATCTGTCAAAGTGCTGAGTTTAATTGCACCGTTCAAGGCAAGGCCAGCATCTGAAATGAAATAGATAAACTAAGAGCAACTGGGAAGTATTTTTTTTTAACATTTCAGAAAGATCACATTACATAATATATGAAGCTTGTTTCTAAATGATCTACAAATGTAATAGTACCTTATATTTTTAATATTAATATTTGCAATATCAATTTTTGCAAAATAGGTATTTTATATTCTATGGGGTCCCGTGTCTCCAGGGACAAACATCTTCTATAGTGAATGATGTCAATGCTTTCTAATTAAACTGAATGCTTCTCATTTGATATTCAGGGCATTCATCTATTTAGATGAAAGACCATAACATTAAACTAGAGTTCCTAATAATTTGTCATTGAGCAGATAGAGCCTTTAT
>JAJPUD010030393.1:597-13206 GCA_023553655.1 Myrmecobius fasciatus | reverse complement strand
AACTTCTTTCTTATTTATTTTGTGGTTTAATTTATTTAATTCTGAGACAGCAAGGTTGAGATCCCTGAATAGTTTAGTTTTGCTGTCTATTTCTTCTTGCATCTCTCTTAATTTCTCCTCTAGGAATTTGGATGCTATACCACTTGGTGCATATATGTTTGGTATTGATATTGCTTCATTATCTATGGTACCCTTTAGTAAAATATAGTTTCCTTCCTTATCTCTTTTAATTAGATCTATCTTTGCTTTTACTTGATCTGATATCAGGATTGCTACCCCTGCTTTTTTTGTTCACTTGAAGCATAATAGATTCTGCTCCAGCTCTTTTCCTTCACTCTCTATGCTTTAGATGTGTTTCTTGTAAACAACATATTGTAGGATTCTGGCTTTTAATCCACTCTGCTATCTGCTTCTGTTTTATTGGAGAGTTCATCCCATTTACATTCACAGTTAAAATAACTAATTCTATATTTTTTGCCATCTTATTTACCCAAAGCTATTTTTTCTCTTTCCTTTCCCCTTTCTTCCTTCCCCCTTCCCCAGTATTTTGCTTCAGTGACCACCTCCTTCAAACAGTCCTCCCCTCTTTAGAGCCCCTCCCCTTTTTTATACCTTTCTTCTAATTCTTTTATTTTCCCTTCTATTAGTCTTTCTCTTTCTTTTCCTCCTTTCCCTCCCACTTCCCTATAAGAAGGGACAAATTTCCCTGTGAAACTGAATGTGTCTATATTCTCTTTTAGGATGAAAATAAGGTTCACACAATGCTCATCCCTTTCCCATCTTTCCCTCAATTATATTAGGTTTTCTTTGCTTCTTCATGAGATTTTACTGTATTTTACCTCCTTTTTCCTCTAGTTTTTTTCATATTATCAAAATAAAATCAAATTTTATCCCCATTCTTTAAGTATACTCATAATAGAAATATAGTTTTCAAGAGTTCTTTCCTTTTTACCTATTTCTGCTTCTCTTGAGTTCTGTGTTTGGAGATCAAATTTTTTCTTCAGATGTGGTCTTTTCATTAGAAATAGGTGAAATTCACCTATATTGTTAAATGACCATCTTCTTTCCTGGAATATAATGCTCATTCTAGCTGGTTAGCTTATTCTTGGCTGTAATCCAAGTTACTTTGCCTTTTGGAATATCTGATTCCAGGCCCTTTGATTCTTTAATGTGAAAACTGACAGATTCTGGGTGATTCTAATTATAGTTCCTCAGTATTTGAATTATTTTTTTTTCTAGCTACTTGCAATATCTTTTCCTTGGTGTGATAGTCCTAACATTTATCCATGATATTCCTTGGGGATTTAATTTCGGGGTTTCAGGAGATAATCAGTGAATTCTTTTGATGGTGATTTTGCCTTCTGATTCTAAAACATCAAGGCAGTTTTCTTTCATGATTTACTGGAAAATATTGTCTAGGTTCTTTTTTTTCATCATGCCTTTCAGGAAGTCCAATAATCCTTAGATGTCTCTCCTAAATCTATTTTCCAGCTCAGTTGGTTTTCTTAGGAGATATTTAATATTTTCTTCTATTTTTTCTTTTTTTTTGTTTTTGTTTGACTGATTCTTGAAGTCATATTGATTCTTTCACTTCCATTTGTTCAATTTTAATTTTTAATGTATTATATTCTTCAGTTATCTTTTTTAGCTCCTTTTATAATTGGCCAATTGAATTTTTTTCATTCATTGCAGTCTTTTTCCATTTCACCAATTTTTCAGTGAATTGGTGTCTTTTTCATATCTCTTTTCTAGGGCATTATATCCTTCTTGCAATGATCTCAATTCATTTGCCCATTTTTCTTCTAACTCTCTTTTGAGATTCTTTATGCAATCTTCCAGGAAAGCCTTGTGAAATGGGGACCAGCTCATGTCTCCCTTTGTGGCTTCCTTTGGAGTTGCTTTACCTTTTTGAACCTCAGGATTTGAGGTCTGTTTTTCTCTCTCTCCATAAAAGTTGTCTATGGTGAGAGTTCTTTTTTTGTTTGTTTTTTTTTTATTCATTTTTTTAAAGCTCAAGGTCTGTTTAAAGCAGAGGGAGGAGTGACAGCTGCTTTAATTTGCCCTGGGACTGATTGACTTCTGGTGCTGGGCCATCCTAGTCTTCCCAGTAGTTTACATTCTACCTTTTAAAAAAGGCAGATCTCCCAAAGCACCTACCCACAATCAGGGCAGGGTGGCCCAAGAGGCTCAAAGAAGCTTCTCACGTGCTTAGAATCTGCCACTATTGATCAGAGAAATGCAAATCAAGACAACCCTGAGGTATCACTACACACCTGTCAGATTGGTTAAAATGACAGGGAAAAATAATTATGAAGGGGCAGCTAGGTGGCGCAGTGGATAGAGCACCAGCCCTGAAGTCAGGAGGACCTGAGTTCAAATCTGGTCTCAGACACTTAACATTCCCTAGCTGTGTGACCCTGGGCAAGTCACTTAACCCCAATTGCCTCAGTAAAAAGCAAAAAAAAAAATAATGATGAACGTTGGAGGGGATGTAGGAAGGCTGGGACACTGATGCATTGTTGGTGGAATTGTGAATGGATCTAACCATTCTGGAGAGCAATTTGGAGCTATGCTCAAAAAGTTAACAAACTGTGCATACCCTTTGACCCAGCAGCATTTCTATTGGGCTTATACCCCAAAGAAACCATAAAGGAAGGAAAGAGCCCCACATGTACAAGAATGTTTGTGGCAGCCCTTTTTGTAGTGACTAGAAACTGGAAACTGAATGGATGCCCATCAATTGGAGAATGGCTGAATAAATTATGGTATATGAATGTTATGGAATATTATTGTTCTGTAAGAAACGGCCAGCAGGACAATTTCAGAGAGTCCTGAAGAGACTTACATGAACTGATGCTAAGTGAAATGAGCAGAACCCGGAGATCATTATACATGGCAACAACAATACTATATGACGATCAATTTTGATGGACGTGGCTCTTCAACAATGAAATGTTTCAAACCAGTTCCAATTGTTCAGTGAAGAGAGCTATATACACCCAGAGAGAGGGATGTGAAATGTGGACTACAACATAACATTTTCAAACTCTCGATTGATGCTTGCTTATATTGTGTTTCCTTTATCTGATATTTCTTTCTTGTAAATACGATTTTCCCTGCACAACAATGATAAGTGTGGAAATATGTATACATATATTCGATTTGTCAAGTATTTTATCATAAATAACATGTAGTGAATATCCTGCCATCTAGGGAAGGGGTGGGAACTAGGGGGGGAAAATTTGTAACAGAAAGCTTTGTAAGGGTCAATGTTGAAGAATTACCCATACATATGTTTTGCAAATAAAAAAAAATTAAATTAGAAAAAAAAAGAATCTGCCACGCTGAGTCTTGGCCACGCTTAGTCCTGGCCACGCTTTCTGCCCTGCCTCCCAGAGCTGCGTCTGAGCTCGGCAAACTCCCCACTGCCCGACTGAAATAGACCTGTTCTGAAGCTCTTCCAAGGTAACTTCTTCTGGGAATGTGTTGTACTTCAAATATTTGGGGTGCTTTGACTCTAAAACCAGTTCAGAGGCTTAATCTGCTGTTGGTTTGAGAGAAGGTCAGAGGAGGTCTCAGTCATGTCTGCACTCCACCATCTTGGCTCCACCTCCCTATAGTAAATATACTATAAATATACTGTGTACATGTTTTATCCTACTAAAGTACCTGTAAGCACCTTGAGAGCGAAGGCTATGTCTTTATCTTTGTTTTTCCTTCAACATCTGTTGTGAGTATGTACCCAATAAATGCTTTTCAAATACATGCTTGCTATTTGTTTCTAGCTACTGATTGATTGAGATGTTAATTGGTGTTTGCCACTACATTTGCTTTCCTCTCTCTAACTGATGTGTAAAATAGATAACAAAAACTTTTCAGCTTCTGCTACTTTAACTCTGGGGGAATAGAATGACTTACAAAAGACAGGTTTTTTACTATATGATGCTTCCAAATGGAGGTTCCTTTGCCAAGAAGGCATTAAGTGTATTTTACTTAAATGAATGGTGGAAGTTTGATTTTTCCCTCCTCCTTTCATCAGTGAATAATGGATACCTTCCCTGTGACTGACTTTCACAGCTGTTCCCAGGTTGTCTTCATTCAGTTGTTGTGCAAACTGTGGAAATAATTCCTTGTTCATAGTGAGAACAAACCATCACTTATCTGATGTTGTTTTTATAACATTGTTGCATTCTACAATCTGGTCTCTGGCATCCTGGATACTATTAGCAATAGTTTCTCCTCAGAGGAACATAGAAATTAGAATGAAACATGTCTATGGATAGGTTCCATTGGCTATGTATTCTAATACAAATTCTAGATTTTAAAAAGGTGAACTTTTTTTATTTTGTTTTGTGAAACAAACTATAGAACACATTATAGAATGAATCAGTGGTGATGAATTAACAGAAGGCTATTCTAGTCTTTGTTCACTAGTTGAAATTCTATGATAATGGCATTTTGTTCCCTGTATCACTGGAAAACAATAGTAATTTAACCACAATGGAAATGACTTTGATAAATTATACATGAATAAGAACTTGAAATTTTAGTGCAGATCTAATTTGGGATTATCAGTATTTGTAGAGAAGTAGGCTCCATTTTTGTATTGTACTGAGATGCAGAAATCCTGGGGAAAAGAATGGTTTATGCATATATTGTGAGCAGCCAGTGTTTTACAATTAAAAAGCTATTGATGCAGAATTTAAAAGGTTTTCATATCTTTTGACTAATCTTTTTTTACATATTCTATGAGAATTCTGTGCCGCTCAATTTTTTATTGTATGAGAAAATGGATCTACTGTCTGATTTAGGAAAAGAAATATACATAAGAACAGTCATTTGAATTTTTAAAAGGGGATGAGGAAATAGCATGATTTTGTTGCTATTAATTTTGAGAGCAAAATAAAATGGATTTTTGCTACTTCAGATATCCTGCAGAATTCTACTTCCTACTGTCCACTAGAGCAACTCAGCAAGCCCACTAAAACACATACAGTAAACCTTCAGAGATTTCTGAGTCTTAATTAGCATTGAAAACAGATGCTTTTCTTTTTTTAATTAAGATTTTCAGAATCTAGATGTGGATGTATAATTATTTTTTAATTTTTATTTAATTTTTAATTTATGGAATAAAACAAGCATTTCCATAGCAGTATGATAAAAATGATTATTGTACATAAAACTGCAAATATATTATGTAGCACTTGCTATTCCTTTTAAATATAATAAGGTTATTGATGTGGTTCAGCACCAAATGATGGGGTTTGGTAGCAATTCCTTGTTCAAATATGAGGCACAAGGCACATGTGAAGAATTCACAATGACTTTCTCTTTGCCGAAAGATACCTTCATTTATTTATTCTGGAAAGTCAGTTGGGGTTAAGTGACTTGCTCAGGGAAACACAGCTAATATGTAATAAATGTATGAGGTCAGTTTTGGACTCAGGTCCTCGTAACTCCAGGATAGGTGCTCTATCCATTGCATCTATATATACATATCTAGCTACCCCAATAGTTTTATTTATGATAAGAGGTTATGGACAAAATGAAGAGGTAAACTAGATATTAGGATTGATAAATATGAAATAAATTTAGGAGAACATATAATTAGCAGGGAAGGGAGTGTTTTTTTTTTTAACAATTAACAAGGGAAAAGACAAGTTTCCTTGTAGATCTTATAATTAACCAGGGGGAAAAAAAGGAATATGTCATGGGGTAAGAGTACCCCACTGACTAGCAGGCTAAATCCACAGAGAAGTTTAGTGATCTAAAAGAGTTAGCTATAACAAGGAGAAAGACACCATATAGCATAGAGGAGGTCATGAGAGGAAAGACACCATGAGATAGAACTCTGTGGAGGGCTAACCTCAATAGGGATTCAGCAAAAATGGAATAGCTCATGGACAGATTTATGGGGAAAATTTAATCTCAGGTGTGTGACATAATAACTTGGCTTTTTGATTGGATATAGTAAGGCTGGGTTTTCCAAAACCTTCACACAGTTGGGAAGGTAAAGCTGAGCTGATCTCCATTAGTGCCTTTCCCTGCTTGCCTCAGGGAGAATTATAATTTTATGAGTACTTTTGATTTTCTCTGCCAAATCTATCAAGTTACCCAGAATCTTATCAATTGTCATGTAAATTTGTTTTTTCTTCCCTCCTAAACTCTCCCCCTTCCTAGAGATGGTTGCCATTAGACTCAAATATGTATATATATGTAAAAAAATACTCTAATGCTTCCATGTATCAGTTCTTTCTCTGGATATTGACAGCATCTTCCTTTCTATGTCCTTTGTTGTTAATGTAGATATTTATGAGTTAAAGTAACATATTTGCTCAAAGTTCTTTTTAAAAGCAATATGCTGTTAATGTATACAGTGTTCTTTTGATTTTCCTCATTTCACTTTTCATTATCTTCAACAATCTCTTAATGTTTTTCTAAGGACCTTAAGTTCATCATTTGTTACAGCACAGTAGTCTTCTATAAAAATCACATACTGCAAATTCCACAATTTCTAGTGCTTTGCCACCAAAGAGAGCTGCTGTAAATATTTTAGAACATATAAGTTATTTTCCTTTTTCCCTAATCATTTTGGGAAATAAACCTAGTAGTGGTATTGCTGGAGTTAAAGGGTATAGGCAGTTTAATAACTCTTTGGGCATAATTCCAGATTGCTCTCCAAAATGATGAGTTCTGTTCACAATTCCGCCAACAATGAATTAATGTCCCAATTTTTCACATCCATTCCAATATTTGTCACTTTTCTCTTCAATCATTTTAGTCAATCTGATATGTATAAAATAATACTCAAGTTTGCCTCAATTTGCATTTCTCTAATCAATAATGATTTAGATCATTTTTATATGACTATAAATTCTTTTGATTTCCTCATCTGAAAACTGCTTGTTTGTATCCTTTAACCATTTATCAGTCAGGGAAATACTCATCTTCTTATAGATTTTACCAAATTCTTTATATATTTAAGATGAGACCTGTAGCTGAGAAACTGTGTATAAATTTTTTTCTTCAATTTTCTGCTTTCCTTCTGATGTTGGCTACATTTGTTTTATTTGTATAAAAACCTTTTAATTTAATATATCAAAATTCTCAAATTTACATTGGCTGTATAATTCTTGAGAGCAGAGTGCTCAATTGAGTCTTTGAATACCCTGTTGAACTTAAAGTAGTATCATATTGAAATTCAATTTTTAAAAATCAGAATTCTCATATCACATTTAAGAATCAATATGGAGTATAGTTTTTCTAATTTTTTTATTAAGAAGAGACCAGATAATAAAAAATCAGATACTTAAGATCATGTGCTGACAGTCCAATTAACCATCATTACTGTAGGAAACAACTGGCTTAGTATTTCACACAATGTTATAAGACCTTCAGCAGTAATCTAGTCTCCACCTCATGTAACAGGTACATAAAATTGGATGCAGGAAAATAATTTTCCCATGGTCACATAGCTATTCAGTGTCAGAGCTGAGACTAAAGATGTGGTCATCTGACTTCAAGTATTTTGCTTTTTTTATTCAACCTTATAGGAACTATGATCAGAATAAGGGAAATATCCCTGCTCATAGGGCTAATGTCTGCTGAAGTCTTAACTTGATAAGTAACAATATATTGTTTGTATGCTACAGCATAGTCAAGATAAAGAAACTCTGTTAGGTTCAATAATACTTCATATCAGGTACTTGACTAGCAGCATGATATAGTGGAAATGGCACTGGGGAGACACAAATCATAGAATGTTACATTAAAAAGGTAACAGAAGTCATCTCATCATGACTTCCACCCAATGTTAGAATCATCATCCCACCACCTGGGAATCAATATAGAATCATAGAATGAGAGGGGACCTTAGAGATCAGTTTGTTCAAAGCTTACTTAAAAGAAAGCTAATCAGATGGGCAAATAGCTATAAAACAACAAGAGATATGACACTGGATCAGAAGTTGACCCAGGTGGTCTTAGAAAAAAATACAGCTTCTTTGTGTCTCCTCTGTAACATAAAAGGGTTAGCATGTAAAAAATTGCACAAAACCATTAATTGTAAAATAAATACAAAATAAAACAACCGATTTCATCTCCCAATTATTTCACAGAAATGACAACATGTGGGAGTAATCATATAATGTTGGATTTTTTGGTGATCATATTACTTTCAAACATTAAAAAAAATCTTTAAATTTTTTTATTTGAGGGATGGTTCTCTGAGGAAGGGGAAATGATGAATATATTAGTAAATGTTAATGATGCAAAAATAAAAGATTATATATATATATCTGTGTAAAAGATTTTATATATATATATATATGCAAATATGTATATATAAATTGAAGCATCAAATTTAATGACTTTCAAGGATTACATCACCTCTAAATTTTTGTGATTATTTCCTGAATTATTTTTACTACAGGGAATTCTTCATCTATCAAAGCAACCTGTTTTGTTTTTAAAAGGCTCTTTTTGTTAGAAAATTATTTCTTACATTGAACAATTGCCTTCCTGTAACTTAGAGTAGTACTATTTCTACTGTTTCCTGAAGCTATGTAAAGTAAATCTAATTCCTCTTCCAAGTGACAGTTCTTCAGATATTTCAGGAAAACTATCATTTTCCCAAGTTTTTTCCTAGTTGCTAAATCCATGCTTAACATCCACAAACATTACTTACATTATATCATTTTCAGTTAATTTACCGACTTGGTCATCTTTCTTTGGACATACCTCATAGCATTTCTAGCATTCCTGGTATCAGCTGCATATTCCAACATGAGGTTTTTTGGATTTTATTTCTTATTCTGAAAGCAGCTGTATTCAATAATAACTTTATCAACCAACTTCTTTGTCTTAACTGTACAAGGACCAATTCCCATATCATTAGTTTAGTTATTTACTCCAGTTCACACCTTATGCAGTACATTTTCATTTTGCCCAGTTCTTTCCCTTATCATCATCTAGCTAAATTTAATTACAATAATTGTGACGATTTCAGGCAAATAAGGACAAGTCGGTTTTTGTATATACTTCAGATTACTCTATGTGATGTATATCTATACTTTCTATGCACAGGGGATCCATTTGCAGTAATATCCAGGATATGGAAGTAGTATTGGGCATCACCTGCCACTCAAATTATCAATAGTGGCAAGTATATTTTTGAGTCAAAATTTTAGGAATATTAGAAATGATGAGAAATTTATCAAACTAAATTATAGCACAATATTCATCATTTTCCTGATGGTAATGCAGCTTCAGCCCTTTTCTAAAAGGAAAAGGTTCAATGCCAAGGATGTTGAAGACTCTGTAACGAACACTGGTCCTAATTTTATTTTCAATAAACTATTTTCCTCTTGAGGTGAATTTCTTATTAGGGCACCACTTAATGGTCTTGAGGTCATTTACTAAATGGTCTCTTAAAGAGTTAATTCATTTCCAGCAATTTGTTCTTAGAGACCAGTTTTTCATTGGCAAAGCTAAGTGGAGAACAAGGATCAAAATCTACTTTTGTCTATATTGCTTGAAATGTTACCTTAGTTTTCCCTTTGCATCTGCAAGATGAGCTCTGGTCAAATAATGCTTTAGTTATATGAGATCATGTCAAATTTGAGTTTTCAAAACTGTAACAATTCTCATATGTCAGCAGAATTTCTATAAGTGTACAAATGTACATATGGATCTCTAATCCCAATATTCTGCATTTAAAATCAGGCATTTATAAAGAAATATATCCTTAGTTTGATGTCCAAAATTTACATGATTTACATAAATATGGAAGGCATAAAAAGAGAAAAACAAAAACCAGCAAATATCTCTTGTAAAAAGAGTACATTATACCTGATTAAGTTAATAACTATAACCACTAGCTTTCATGGCTTAGCAGGATCTTCCATGATTTCCCTTTTTAAATATGAGGAACATTTTAAGGACTTTTTGTTTGATGCCTTTCTCACTTCCCATCATTTGTGTTGAACGATCCAAGTAAAATAAGTTATATCATAAATAATCTTCAGAACATTTTAATATACTACCTATAATGTTAAAAGTCAAAGCTTTCATAAAATTTAATTTACTTCTCTCTGTACCTTAAATCAGAAATGGCTTCAGAGTATGAATGATACCTAATAACCCTACTTGCCTTCATGGCTTAGGTGCTGCTGTCACTTGAAATTGGCAACATATTTATTGCTAATCATGAGTAAAGCAGCACAGTATATTCCATATTCTCTCTAATGCTTCCTTTGAGCTTCATGCCTTAGGACTGTTTCCGGTGAAATGCCATAATCACAAGGTCCTTTTGGTTCTTCTGGGTCCCCTTGGGGTTAAGGTCCAAGGCTGTCCAACTTTATTCAATTGAATTCTCTGCCAAAAAGAATTATATTGTTATGGATTTTAAAATCCATAAAAATAATTGACTGGTGTCTATCATAAAGCACAATAGATTTATACATCTTCTCCCTTTCCCAAAGCCCCAATTCCAGAATAAGCCACGTAGTTGATTACATATTTCCACATGAAGTTCTTGCCTGGATGTTCATAGAATAGGTAAGGCAATTTTTTAAAAGTATTTTTTTTAATCTTTGTGTTTGTACTCTTAGGACAGTTCATGATTCAATTTAAAGATATACAAAGAGGATAATTATGGCATGTGTTGTTATTGAAACATTTTTCAAAATGGCATTGCTATGAAAGGAAAAAGAAAATATTTGACTTCACCCTAGCCAGACCTATAAAATCAGTACTGCAGGATGTCTGGTTTATTTAAGAAAGGAAAAAAAAAATACATTGTAGCTCCTTCTATTATTTTCAGTTATACAACTGTGAAGCTGTAGTTCTCAGATATGAAGAAAGGAAGATGCTGAATAAAGTTTTACTTTTGTTTTATTTGCTTATTGACATTGCCAACTAGGTGAGCACTTAGGAGCTGCCCATTGTCACCAGAATTCTTTTCTATTTCATTTCTCCAATTCCTTCATCTGAGTCATTATCATTGAGGAATGGTTGATCAAAAATTAGCTAATCTTTCTTAGATTTCAAATTGTATTAGTGGTCATAATCAAAACAATCTGGAACTGACTAAGAAACAAGAGTGGTAGTTCAGTGGAACAGAAAAGATACACAATAAATAGTAGTAAATTACCCATCAAATACTTGATAAATGCAAAGATCCAAGCTTTTGGGGAAATTATTCACTATTTTAAAAAAAAAAGGTACCAGGAAAATTGGACAGCAGTTTTACAGAAGTTTGGTATAGACTGACATCTCACACTATATATCAAGGTAAGGTCAAAATGGGTACATGCTTTAGAAAGGATGTCATAAACAAGGGAGCATAGAAAATTTTACCTTTCATGTTTATGGATAAAGGAAGAATTTATGACCAAAGTAAAGACAGAGAGAATCACAAGAAGTAAAATAGATAATTTTGATTACTAAATCTAATTTAATTTGATTAATTACTAAATTAAGAAGGTTTTGCAAAAACAATAAAAAAATTACAATGTAGCAAAGATTAGGAGGAATGCAGGAAATTGAAAAAATTACAAGTTTATTTCTCAAATATATAAAAAACTGATAAAAATTTATAAAAATGTATCATTACCCAGTTGATAAATGACCAAAATATATGAACATGCAATTTTCAGAAGAAATCAAAGGTATCTAATAATCACATGAAAAAATACAAACTAAAACAATTCTGAGGTATCACTCCCACCTATCAGATTAATATGGCAGAAAAGAAAAATGATAAAAGTTGGAGGTGATGTGGAAAATCTCAAATATTAAATGTACTGTTGGTGGAGTTGTGAACTGATACACCCATCCTGGACAACAATTTGAAACTGTCCCCTAGGATTATAGAACTGTGCATACACATTGATTCAGCAGTGCCACAATATTCCAAAGAGACTTTAAAAAAAGGGAAATGACTTTTATGTACACAAAATATTTATAGCAAATTTTCTTTGTGGTAGTAAAGAACCAGAAATCAAAAGGATGCCTATTAAACTGAGGAATGGCTGAACAAGTTTTGATGTATGAATTTAATAGAATGCTGTTGTACTAAAGGAAATAAGCAGGATGGTTTCAAAAAAACCTGGGAAATGATCAACTGTGAATGATTTAGTTATACTGCAGCTAGATAGTATAATGGATTTAGTTCCAGGCCTGGTATCAAGAAGACCTGAGTTTAAATCTGGCCTTATACACTTATTAACTGTATGACTCTGGGCAAGTTATTGAACCCTTGAGACAGAAGAAACAAACCACTCAAGTTATCTTTGCTAAGAAAATCCCAGATGGGGATCACAAAAAATCAGATGTGACTGAAACAATTGAACAATAACAAAACAACACAATGATTGAAGATAGTTTTCAAGGACTTATGAGAGAACTGATGAAGTTTGAGTTCCGATTATAGTATAATTTTAAGTTTTTCTTTATTTTTCTTGCTTTTTTGCAACATTGCTAATATGGAAATTTTTTTTCACAATTTCACATGTAAAATTAATATCACGGTTCTTACATTCTTAATGGGTAGGGGAGAGGCAGGAGGGAGGGAAAGAATTTAAAAATCAAAGTTTTAAAAATGAATGG
>JAJPUD010030391.1:0-13207 GCA_023553655.1 Myrmecobius fasciatus | reverse complement strand
AGGAAGGAAGGAAGGAAGGAAGAAAGAAAGAAAAAAAGTCCTTTGTTGAGCATTATGTGCCAAGAATTTTGCTATATGCTGGGAATCACAATTTTTTTTTTAAGTGAAACAGTTTTTGCTCTAAAAGAACTCACTCTAATTGATGCTGTTGATAGCACATATAAGAAAGTCCATCTGCATAACAGATGGAAAGATACAGAAGTCCCAAGGCTAAAGCAGGGAGAGCATGACCACACCCAGGATTCCTTGAAGTAGGGCTTTTTTAACTTTTTCCACTCATAACTCCTTTTCACCTGAAAATTTTTTACATGACCCTGGGTGCATAGGCATATAAAGTAAGTATACAAATCAAACATTGACTCATAATAAATCATAATTTCATGACAGCCACATTCAATTATAAGGGTCTTGATCCACATTTTAAGAAGTTGGGCCTTAGAGTATATTGACAAGTCAGATGGCAATCCTGGTATTTGGAAAGCATATTGGCAGATCATGTGGTATAAGCCCAGAGCCCACTATAACACAGAACTCTAATCCCTTTAACATCACAGGCATGCTTATATTTTATAACTATTCTGTCCTCCTTAAGTTTTCCTTTATCTATATCAAACATCCCCATCTCTCATAATAGCATAGTTTCCAGACCTCTCACCCTCCCATGCATATGTATAATATTAGTTTATCAATATCCCTCCTAAAACATTAAGCCTAAAATTAGACAGTGTTCCAGATATTGTCCAACCAGGGCAAAAGACAGAAAGACTATTGTTTCCCTTGATCTATAAGTTCTTGCTTTTTTATGCCATGGACCTCTTTTGCAAGCAGAGGACAAAAACCCATTCTCAAAATCATAGGATTTGTTTCTGTTTTGTTTAGTTTTGCTCTTAAATGACTTAAGGAAAATTCTATGTTTCATTTTGAGGTCAATGATAATAAAATTGCATTTTTTTCATCCAAACTCATGGACACTGAAATAAACTATAATCTAGGTATTATGCAGTCCTGAGAGATGATATGGAAGAGTGGACAGATCTAGATTCAAAAGAAGGTTGACCTAAGTTCAAGTCCTACCTTTAGTACCTACAAGCTATGTGATCCTGAGTATTTCCCTTAACATGTCCCTGGCAACTCTCTACGACAAGAAACTACTGGCAACTGAAGTGGTAAAGAGTATTTTCTCAACAGGAGAAGGGAGAGGTTCCTTCTTTCCCTCTCTCCCTGCTTCTCTCCCTCTCCCTCCTTGCCTCCTTCCTTCCTTTCCTCTGTCTCTGTTTCTCTGTCTCTATGTCTCCCTCTCTCTCTGTCTCTCTCTATCATTCTCTGTTTTTCACTCTCTCTGTCTCTGTCTCTCTCTACCTCTCTGTCTCTATCTCTTTTCCTCTGTGGGTCTCTCTTTCTTTCTCTGTCTCTCTATTTCTGTCTTTCCCTCTTCCTCTCTCTAGGTCTCTTTCTCTATCTCTGTCTGACTATCTCTTTGTCTCTCTTTTTCTTTGTGTGTCTCTCTCTGTCTTTCTGTCTCTCTGCCTCGGTCTCTCTGTTTCTATCTGTCTGTCTGTCTCTCTCTCATTCCCTTCTCCCTTCTTTCCTCCCTTTTCCTCTCCCTCCCCATAAACCCAGGTCTGGTCTCTTGGGCTAATTGAGAAGATTGACAGACAAAGATCTAGAAATCAAATTTAATTTCCAATTTCTCAAGGAAAAAGCAAACAGAGCCACAGCTCTGATTCTACCTTTGACAGTCCCCTGACTCTGGGAGGGCTTTAAAAAAAATCAATAGTAAAGACTTTGGATAAGCTGTTCTGCCAGTGGGGCCATGCTGGGGCATTGGGCTTTCTCACAGGTCCCCTTTTTTGACAAGCCCATACAACAAAACAGTTGTGATGTTCTTGTCTCCCAGAGTGCTGTCCCTAACCCTTCGAGCCAGGCTCCCTGACTCACCTAAAGATTCACATCATCTCCCCACCACCACCATATGACTCTTTTCCTTAACCACACAAAAGAGACCCTTTTAATCCTTCCCACCTGGGCTTACTCATTAAAAATCACTCTTTGAACCTGGCCTTTTGGACACAAAGCTAGGACTGGGAGTCTCCATTGGGGCAAAAGGATACCTTGTGATGAGATGGGAGGGATACCGAGATAGAAAAGAATGCAGTTATCACTTCAGGGGTCCACCTCTTTTGTCTCTGATTAGACAGTTCTGATTTACCCAGCTTTAAAGTATAGCAGAATTGAAATTAACTTTTGTAATGCTGGAGTGGAAATAGGATGAAAATGGGGGATTAATTTTAGTGAATCAGGAAATAGAAAAGCAGATAGAAAATTTGATTGTGGATGTGTGTTGTATGTGAGTGAGTGAAGAAATAGATGATGATGGAGGCAGATGATGAATGGCAGAATTGGAATTTGGTTTAGTATAGCTTTGGTCAACTACAAAAACGATGGTTCCCAATGTAGGGTTGGGTATTCTAGGGAAAACAGATTGGGGGACAGAATTGTTTCATTCCATTATGGAAAGGTTGTTTGATTTCCAAACCAATACTCCCTTTGGGTTCAACTTTTCATCCCAATTTGAGCAAAGACAATATTTAGAAAGGCATATTTCAGGAGAATAGGATTTAATTGTTCATCAAATGAGACTGAGCTCCTAAATGTCATTTACTATTCTCTCCTGTGACTGCCACCAATTCAACATGGAGAGGAATTTAATATAGGCACCCAGGAAGATTGGCATCTCCCTTAGTGTGGAGCAGCTCAGATAGGATTTTCTTCTTGACATATGAACTTCATCATTTAAGTCGCTTCTCCAATTCAGGGCATTTGCTCTTCTGTCAGCTATATGCTCAGCCTCGGTGTTAGACAAATAAATAAGGGCTTGATCTATATTTTGAAGGTGTCTCCCTTAAATTCTTCAAAACTCATTTAAACCCTCTCTATGAAACTGGCTTGCTCCTTTCCTCTTTTCCTGCTGAACTCTACAGTAAATTTAGGTTTAGTGTGAAATCCTGACCTTTATTAAATAGACCCACTTTTTACATGACTAAGCATATCTGCCCGATCTTTCACCCTGCAGAAATTTAATTCTTTTTATTCTAAATTTAACAAACACAAAAAGGGAATAATTCCATATACAAAAATATGACAGCATAACTCTCGTGTACCACTCACTCTTTGATGTATAACAAATTCATTGAAATTATTTTCTTTAAAAATAAATATATTATTAAAATTAAAAAATAAAAAAGTAACTTACTATTGGTATTTTTCTGTTTTTCTGTTTTTCTGTTTCTTATGGCATCATAGTTATCCCAAGTATCCCTCCTACTCCCCCTCTCAGAGGGTTGTCCCATATTACAAATAATTTTTAGAGAAGAAAAATAATCAAAACAACTCATCAATATATTGAAAAATCCAAAAATATATGTAGTGAGTGATACCTATGGACTCCTACCTCCACAGAATAGTAGGTTGGAGATATCATCTTATATCTTTTGATTTCGGTCTTTGTAGTTTTGTTCCATTTACTTTTGCATTTTTCATATTTAGTTGTTCTTTCCATTTATATTTTTGCAGTGACTGCATTGATACTTTCAAAGCTGCCCCATTTGGTCTTCCACAGACATTTTGAGAAAGTTTCAGGATAAAAACAAAGCAAAATTCAAAAAGCAAGGAGTAGGGGGTGTGGCAAAAGGGATGTCTCCAAAACAGACACATCACCAGAATATTAGCTGCTTCCAGCAACCCTAGCCAACACTTCCAATCTCCTGTCTTGTTCTGGTTTCTTAGACTCACAGTGGCTCACCTGTTCCCTGAGTTCTCATTCCAGATCTTCTTGCCTTGATTTCTTATTCATTTATTCTAATCTAGCCTACATCCCTTGCATTTGCTGCCTTCCTTAGCACAATGATTGATTTTTATCTCTGAGAAATCTTGACCTGAACCTTTGTCACCTTGTATGAAAATGAAAGGTTGAACTAGATCCCTTCTAAGATCCCTTACAGTTTTGGCAGTCTTATACTCAGCATCCCAATAACCTTTTTCGTTCTAATATTTAATGTTCTGAGGTTCTTTCTAGCTCTAAAATGTTATGTTCTAAAGTCACAGGTGACATTCTGTGTTTTTAAAAATTGTATTCTGAGGCCCCTTGTAATTCTACTAGTCTATATTCTAAGATCCCTTTTAGTTCTGATTTTCTGGGTTTTAAAAGCCTTTCCAATACTCTGTGTTTCCCATAGTCTGTGTACTAACATACATTCTAAGTTCCCTTCCATCCCCGATGTCCATTGGGCTAAGAACTGTCTAGCTTTGGCATTCTGGGTTCTACAATGCTTTCTAGTTATAGAATTCTATGTTCTAACAATCTATAGTCTAAGGTTGTTCTGAGCTCTGAATGTGTTCCAACATTCTTCAGTTCTTCTTAAACCTTTCCAAAGTTGATGATTTAAAATTCTATGTTCTATGATTCTTTCTGGCTGTAATATTGTATGTTCTAAGGTCTCTACCAGATTTGACATTTCGAATTTTTACCAGTGGAGTAGGGGAAATACGTTTCATCTTGATTATACTGATGGCAGAAAAAATTTCATTTCAGAGTTAGTTGTGACAGCATTTTCCCCTACCCAGCTCCCCCAATAACCCTCCCCTAATCAATTAAAAAAAGGGAAATGGGGATAGCATTATTAATGAGTAATTAAATAGAGATTAAAGATCTATTAACCTGAAGCTTGGTGGTGAAGATTTGGCTGTCAGATGGGGTGAGGGCCTGATGAATGTAGGCCCATGGGAAGCTGTCACAATGATGAAACAAGCTGAGCTCAGGCTAATAGATTTATCTATTTCTCCCTGGCAGATAGTAATAGGATATGGAATCATCCTGCTGATCAGGGAATCTAGAGAAAGCTCATCATATAAGGATGTCATTAAGAGGACTTGGAACAGCCCTTCTGAACTACACAAGTCTTATGTAAGCAGTCAAAATACATGTGAGATTAGAGATTGTCCTCTATGTACATATTTATGGCATATACATGTGTGTATAAGTATGTGTTTGTGTTTAAATATATGTATGTGTGTACATTCATGTATATATATATGTCAACATGTAGGGGGACAAATGAATATATTACACATGAATATTCCTAAATGTGTCACATTATAGGAGTTTTATTTGTAAATCTGTGTGCCTATGTCTATCTAAAATTATCCATCTGTCTATTTCTCTATCCATCTGTCTATCTATAGCTTTATACACCTATATAGATATAGATGTAAACACATGTAAGACACCTAGGTCATCCAATATATAGAGCACCAAGCCTGAAGTCAGGAAGACTCATCTTCATGAGTTCAAATCTGGCCTCAGACACTTACTAGCTGTGTGACCCTGGGCAAATCACTTAATCCTATTTTCTTCAGGTTCCTCATTTATAAAATGACCTGGAGAAGGAAATGGCAAATACTCCTGTTTCTTTGCCAAGAAAACCCCAAATGGGGTCACAAAGAGTTGGGCATGACTGAAGACTAAAAGACAACATGATTTATTTATGTGTTTATATGCACACATAAAAATAACTAGAATTTGTATAATGGTTTGAGATTTTAAAATGATTTTTAAATTTTATTAAAGCTTTTTTATTTATAAAACATATGCATGGGCGACTTTTCAACATTGACCTTTCCAAAATTTTCTGTTCCAAATTTTTCCCTCCTTCTCCCCACCCCTCCCCCAGATAGCAGGTAGTCCAATACATGTTAAACATGTTAAAATGTATATATTAAATGCAATATGTATACATAGTTATACCGTTATCTTGCTGCACAAGAAAAATCAGATCAAGAAGGGAAAAAAACTGAGAAAGAAAACAAAATGCAAGTAAACATTAACAGAAAGAGTGAAAATGCCATGTTGTGTTAAAATTAATTTGGTCCTCATTATTCTTATTTTTCAAATGAGGACATTGAGGCAGACAGAAGTCAAGTAACTCTCCCAGACCCACTCAGCTAGTGAATAGGGGAGGCAGTGTCCCAAACTCCAACTCTGGTACTGCACCTATAGTGACCCATCCTTCTGTCTCACGCAGGTATAGGTCTGCCTACATGAGAACAAGCTTTGTCTATATGCAAATCTATGACTTAAATGACTGACAATAAGTAAGGATTACCTGCATCCTTGGAAGACAGGACGCAACAATGAGGAAAAAATTGTAGCATATACATCAAATGCACAGAAAATCCCAATTTTTTCTTGGCTACCCAGTGACCTTTCAGGCATTGCAGCCTACAGGAAAAACAAAAGTGGGATTAGCAGCTGGAAATGACATTTTGTCTAACAGCAAAGGCTGTGAGCATTCAGGGAGATTCTGGGAAGTTTTGAAAAATTTCATAGGATCATGCTTGGGCCTGAAGAGGATCTGTGGGATCTTCTGCCCCAGTTCACCAAATCTGAGGTCCCAAGAGAAGTCATTTGTCCAAAGACACACAGCAAGGAAACAGTTGAGCTGGGGTTTGATCCCAGACTCCCTGACTCCAAACCTAGGGCTCTTTGTGCTCTGCAAAGCTAAGGTGTCTCTGTCCTTCCCTTCCCCTGCTTTCTTGCTAAAATAGCAGGTGATGAAGGCCCAACAACTGATCTTTCAGGTGGTGACTTTTTCCCAAAAACTTCATTGATAAAGAACTATATTTAAGGGGAGAGATCTTATCCCTACTGATCCTGGTAAGGTGAGAGTAACTGTCAGTCAATTCATTTCCTTTGGCTGGGAGTAACTGGTCCAGATGAGTCCCTCTCTGGGGCAAGGTAGAGAGGAAGTGAGAGAGAATATAGGCCCCTGGAGATCAATTCTCTGACAGGAAGGAAAAAATCTTGAGGCCTTTGGTGGAATGTAGGAGGCTGATCACCCACTGGCATATCCACCTTAACTTCTTGGAAACTCCAAAGCCTATACCTTTAAGCAAAGTATTTCAGTGACTTTCCCAGAGGGTACAGATCAGTGCAGAGATCAGGGAAATTTGGGGAGGAGTCACCAGGTTTAATTTGAGAGCTATGAGCTTGTTAACTTGGCACTGAGTGGGCCCAGGAAGGCTCCAGAGTAATAAAGAATGAGCATAAAAAGTTCACTTATGCAGAAATGGGAAAAAGCACAGAACTCACCAAATTAGCTGATCAAAATGCAAAGCTCTCCAGTAACAATGGGCCCAATCAAGTCTTGAAAAAATTGCTGGCTCCTTACCTAAGGCTTCAAGATTTATTGATGTGGGACACTGATAGGTTCCAGGGTTGAAGAGTTTAAAAGTTCAAATTGGGTTCTCATTCAATTCCTCTCAGAACTTTTTTGGGAAAAAAAAAAATGTTTAACCTCCTTTCAGATATTCATTTGCTAATTCTTTTCTGAGCATTGCACAGTTGGAAAGAGCTTTGGCACATGCAAAGTGATGGTTTTGGGAGTCAAAAGACCTGAGTTCAAAACCTGACTTTGCTACTCACTATCATTGAGACTGTGCTTCTTCTCCAATTCAAAAACATTTCATTTTTAAGCCAACTAAATCTCAAGATGCTACGTATACAACCAACCAGTCACTGATTTTACTGCCTTCAATCAGTTGGCAGGCACATGTGGATTTTTTTCCCATCTGCCTGAATTAATTTTTAATAACACAAACAATGAATGTTTAAGTTTACTTCTTAAAATATTATGACTAGGAATTTAGTGAGTGGGAAGCTTTTAAACAGACTGTCCCTAAAAAATGTGAACAAAAGAAAATTAATTTTAAAGTAAATTGTTCTGCATTGTGACAATTTTAATATGGGCAAAATTGCAGAAATATTGGGTAGAGATAGAGAATATGATATTGTTGAGATAACTGAATTTTAAGTCATAGGATTATATATAATACCTTGTATACCTGTTTTCTTCATATTTAAATGTTTTCTTGGCTTCTGTTTTTTTTTTCCCAAAAGCACCCTGCATTGACTGAAACAGTATCACTGACTATATGTATATATATCTATATACATGTATATAGATATATATACATAGATATATATACATAGATATGTATAGCCATTTATATTTATATGGATATTTTATTAAATGGATATTTATATGGATATAAATGTTTATACATATTTATATACATAGATATGTACATATACTTATATACATGTATTTGTGCTTATACATGCATGCACGTACATTAAAAAATAAGTAAAGTGTGATTGTAAGCCATAAAGAAATAACTATGTACATACACGTCTATATGTGCACATGATATATATGTACATTTTTAATAAGCAAAATGTGATTGCATGGCATAGAGAAATCACTATATTTATGCATATATACATATCTGTGCTCATACATACACACAAAAATATGTGTACATTTTTTAAAATAAGCAGTGTGATTGCATAGCATAAAGAAATCACTAAAAGGTACCTGAACCAGTATAGTCCAATGGACAGAAAACTACTTTTATATTTCAAAGGACCTCCATTCAAATCTCCTTATTATCCCTCTGGGATTTTGCTTCCTTGTTCAGTTTGTTCACTGCAAAACAAAGTTCGATTATACAATCTTAAAGCTCCCTTCAACCTAAATCTGATCCTTAGGGATTATTTAGATAATCCTCACTTTACATATGAAGAAATTGAAGTTGAGAGGGTTTGATGACTTGCCCCAGCCACAAACTAAGAAGGTAGAGTTGGGATTTCAAGCCCAGATCCTTTGGAACCACATTCAACCATCTTTTCTATTACATGCTTCTATCTCTAGGACCATTAACTCAATTTAGCAACTTACCACCTGGGCAATCTTAGGTAAATCGTTTCAATGCTGAATTTCAGTCTCTTCCTTTACAAAATGAATAAATTAATCTAAATTATCTCCAAGGTCTCTTCCAGCTCTAAAAATAGATAATCTTACCTAGAATTTTCTTTAAGCTTCTCCAAAGTGTATATTTACAATGGTTATTCGTTGAGGTCTTTTCTTCCTCCGATGACCCAGAACAATGATTCTTAATCTTTGTATAATAAAATCTTGTTTGGCACCTGAATTGCACAAATCCCTTCTTCTTGTTTTCTTCTAAATTGCCCCAACCACTTGTAAAAAAAAAAGTGTTTATTGTCAGAATATTTCCAGATGTCACTTTTTCTTTCTCTCCCAACCAGCTTCTCCTCCTTGAATATCTGTTAATATTCTCTTCTGTTTTCAAAAAAAATACTAATGCTCATATATATATATGGAATTTTATCAAAGTGAAACAGAATTTCAGTATTGGAACTTCCAGTGACATTTCATCCAAACCCTTCCTGCATAAGAATTCCTTTTGCCCAACAAGTAGCTATTTAATTTTTGCTTGAAGAACCCATTGCTTACCACAATAGATTTACAAAGCACTTTCACCCCAATGATTCTCCTGATTTAGATGTTGCCACAGAACTGGAAGACAGCTTAGAGGTCATCTACCTCTACTCAATAAATTTCAAAGCCAATGACCCTCAGAATCAAATATAAAATCCTATGGTTGGCATTTAAAACCCTAAAGAACTTTAAACATCCCTTTTTTATCTTTCCATTCTTTTGCTTATATCGTATGATCCAGCTACACTGGCCTATTTGCTGGTTCATGCAGAACATTTCATTGCTCTCTGCATTTTCACTCACTGTCCCCTATGTTTAGAATATTGTGCTTCACTTTCAATTTCAACCTTCCCTGGATTCCTTCAAAATTCAGTTTAAATTCCATCTTCTACAGAAGTCTTTTCCCAATACACCCCACTGCACACACACACACACACACACACACACACACAGAGTCAGAAACACATGCACACAACACAACTCCTTTACTCTCAGATTTTCATTGTCACTATCTATAACTCGTAGGTACATAATTATTTGTAAGTTGTCCTTCACATTAGAGTATAAACTCATGGAGGACAAGGACCCTGGTTTTTGTCTGTCTCTGTGTCTCCATTACTTAGAATAGTAGCCTTTCACATAATAATTGCTTAAATGAAAGCTTATTAACTGACTGACTTAGAGGCCACTTAATTTTATACATGAGGAAACTGACCCTAATCTTGGTTAAATGGCTTGCCCAAGGACACATGGGTAGTAAGAAGCAAAGTCAGGATTCAAATTCTTTGACTCTACTTAGTTTTACTTGTTTTACTACTTGAAACATCTCCACTGATGCTGAAGATGACTAGAAGAAAGTGACACAATCAGAAGCTCTTGTGGGAAGAAGCCTATTTTTAACTTGTGGTTTTTTTTTCTGTTACCTGATTTAACTTTATTTTATATACTTGGTTGTGATTCAAATTAGGCTGTCCCCTTTTTAAAAAAATGAGTCATGCTGATTCATTCACTCAGAAATAGACTGTGAGGAGGTTAATTGGAAAAAGCTGAGACAGCATGACATCTTCTGCCTGCATCATAAAAGGCACAAAAGAGCCAAGGCTGCCCCAGAAGGGACATTCATCAAGGAAGAAAGGAAAGAGAATCATGGGATCTTAGAGTGGGAAGGAAGCTAAGAGAACATCCTTGCTCTGCTTTGGGGATATTACTGGGGGCCCTTGAGAAACAAACAGAATATACACCCCAAAAAAATATTTGTCAAGTTAAGAGACACCACAAGGAGCTTATGACACAGTGACAGGGAGCCAGGACCAACCACAAAGGACTTCTGTGACCAGTTGAATCATTTGAGTGAGAAATCCCTTGTAATTCTTCCTACCACATCACCCTTATGACTCATATTGAGATTATAGACCTCTAACCCTCCTGGATCACAGAAACTTCTGTACATCAATTAATCAATCAGCCAGTAAGCACTGGGTGCTGTGATAGGCATTGGGCATAAAAATTTTAAAAGGAGTTTACATTCTACTGGTAAAAGGGCAAAACACCTTGTGTTGTTTTTCAGTATTGTTCGACTCTCTGTGTCCTCATTTTGGGGTTTCTTGGCAAAGATACTGTAGTGTTATGGCATTTCCTTCTCCAGCTTATTTTACAGATGAGAAACTAAGGCAAACAGCATGAAGTGACTTTCCCAAGATCACATAGCCAGCAATTGTCTGAAACCAGATCTGAATTTAGGAAAGTGAGTCATTCTGATTCCAGGCCCGACACTCAATTAATCCATTGCACCATCTAGCCACCTACAAAATACATCCACAGATTAGCAAATATGTCTTTGTTCATATAAACATATAAAATGCAAATCAAATTCAGGAGAGTCACCAACAGTGGAAGGAATCCAGAATGATATTTTGATGGAAGTTCAGCCATGGCTCAGCAAGCTAGTTCTTCATTTGTAAAGTCAGAACACCAACATGTGAGTTCTAACTCTTATTTTTATTAACTATATGACCTTGGTTTAACTACTGAACCTTTGTTTAGCTGTTCATGAAATAGGTATAATAATATTTGCACTACCTGCCATACTGGGTTGTTATGAGGAAAATAATTTATAAACCTTATAAACAAGTTATATAATAAGTTATATAAATATGAATTATCTTCAATTTATGTAGTTTATTTTTGTGTCTAAGTGAAATAATTTATCTTTACCCCTCACTTCTTTAAATTTTATATTATTAGAACTAGTTCAGCATTCTAAAAGATATCTCTTTTTTTGAAATTTTTATTGCTACTGAACTTGTATATCTTTTTTTTGAAATTTTTATTGCTACTGAACTTGTTTAGTTTTTGTCATTATTGTTGTTGTTACATTTAACTCCTCTCCCTCCCAAATACACAATAGAGAAGACCAACATTTGACACAGACATATATGTGAAACTAAACAATACATGGGTCTATATATAAGTTCTTTCTCTAAAGATGGATAGCATCTTCCTTCAGTGGCCTTTCTGGTTAATGTGAACATTCATATAACTCAGAATGGCTTAGTCATTCACATTTAACCTCCAAACAATATTGCTGTTACCATATACAACATTTTACTTTCAAACTTGTTAACTAACCCTCCTAATTTTAACATGTGAAATAACTTCATTCCAATAATTGATGTCAATAAACAGGATAGAAATAAAGACAGAGAAAATCTTGTGGCAAAGAGTAATACATCCTTCCTGACATATCTATTCATTCATCAATACTCCTTGGGCATAATCATTAATTATGTTTTGATTTTATCAAAGTGCATTATCATCTGGCCCACATGCTTCTATCTTAGACACAAGAACCTCATGATCCAAGTGCCAAGTGGACATTATGTCTATTATTTACCTAATTTTTAGTCTAGTAACTCAATGGTTTAAATGATTTTTTGTTTCATATATGTGTTCAAATTTTCTTTGGGAAAGAAATCCCGATGCTGCCCATGTTTTAGTAGAAAGTATAAGGGGTAGAGCCAAAATAGCAGAGAAATGCCAGGAAGCTTCCTGAGTTCTACCCAGTTGTCCTTAGAAACACTAAATCAAGCCTCTAAACAAATTCTGGAGTGACGGAATCCACAATGGGGTGAAACAATTTTCAGCCCAAGACAATTTAGAGAGATTTCAGGAAAAGTCTCTCTCTCTGGGGTAAAGGGAGAGCTCAATGCAGCATGGGCAGTGAACTGGCAAGATAGGAGGCTCTTGGCCACTGCACAGATATGGATTCAAGTCCCTACAATTCTGGCTGCCCCAGGCCAGATATGAGCTTTCAGCTTCAGCACAGGAAGCAAACTGCCAGTTCCAGAACTCAGGACCCAAGAGGCATTACAAAACTAATGAAATAAGTAAGCCACCTGCCCCAGAGGCCCTCATGCAGAAAGCTAGTGTTTAGACCTCCCAGCCCCCAATGCAAAAAGCTTGGTCCAGTATCCCCTGTGGCCCGGGAGCAGAGATCAACTTTTTAAAATGAGCCAACAACAACAATAACAAAGAATATTGATCATAGAAAACTACTATGGTACCCAGCAGTAGTATTACTGAATCTGTATCCCAAGGAAATTATAAAGGAGAGAAAAGGACCCACATGTGCAAAAATGTTTGTAGCAGCTCTTTATGTGGTAACAAAGAATTAGAACATGAATATCTGCCCATCAAATTGGGGAATAGCTGAATAAGTTGTGGTACATGAAGATAATGTAAAATTATTGTTCTATAAAAAATGATGAATAAGCTGATTTTAGAAAGGCCTGGAAATATTTACACGAACTGATGCTGAGCAAAACAAGCAGTACCAGGAATATACTGTACAC
>JAJPUD010030388.1:0-13208 GCA_023553655.1 Myrmecobius fasciatus | reverse complement strand
TGGAGATGCTCTATTGTATACAGGGACCACAAAGTTTGTCTGGAACATAGAGGCCAAGGAGGAGTGGAAGAACAGAGGGCCTGCAAACATAGGATTAGAAAGAGACTTCAGGCTGTTAACAGACCTAGAACACAGCTGAGGGAGTTTGTGTTTGATCCTTAAGATGATGGGGAGCCTCTGGGGTTTACTGAGTAGGAGAGATGACATGTCAGACCTGAGCTTTAGGAAAATCACTTTGGTGGCTAAATGGAGGGTGGACTCATGTAGGGAGAGAGCTGAGGCAGGCAATGCCCCAGTAGCCATTGCAACAAGACAAGTGTGAGAAGATGGGTGTCTGTACTTTGAGGGGGTGGCAATGTCAGAGGAGAGAAGGGGCATATTTGAGAGTGCTGCAGATGCGAGATTGACCAGAGGTGTTGCACAGGTGAAACGGTCAAGAGACACTGCACAGGTGAAAGACAAGAGATGCTGCACAGGTGAAAGAGACAAGAGCTGCACAGGTGAAATGGACAAGAGATATTGCACAGGTGAAATGGACAAGAGATGCTGCACAGGTGAAACAGACAAGAGATGCTGCACAGGTGAAGCAGACAAGAGACCCTGCACAGGTGAAACAGACAAGATAGCTGCAGAGGTAAAACAGACAAGAGCTGCCCAGGTGAAACAGACAAGAGATGCTGCACAGGTGAAACAGACAAGAGTTGCACAGGTGAAACAGACAAGAGATGCTGCACAGGTGAAACAGACAAGAGACACTACACAGGTGAAACAGACAAGAGACACTGCACAGGTGAAACGGACAAGAGACACTGCACAGGTGAAATGGACAAGAGACACTGCACAGGTGAAATGGACAAGAGATGTTGCAAAGGTGTAACAGACAAGAGACACTGCACAGGTGAAATGGACAAGAGAGGGTACAGGTGAAATTGAGTGAAAGATGTTGCAGAGAAGAGATTGACCAGAGATGTAGCAGAGGTGAAATCTACAAGAGGAGGTGTTACAAGGGTGAAACTGACAGGCTTTGGCACCAGGATGAATTCTGGGGGTGGGGAGAGCTGAGGATGGTTCCAAGGCTGGACATCTGGGTTATTGAAAGGTTGGAAGGGCATCAAGGTAAATCCTTTGGAGAAGGGGAGATGTTTGAGAGGAAAGATCATGAGGTCTGAGAGTTGATTCTGAGACAGTTACAGAATGTTCTCTGACAAATACCCAACCACAATTGGTCATTGTAAGGTTGGTTGTTCAGAAGAGAGGGTGCATAGATCGTGGATTGGGGAGGAGATGGGGGGATGTGGTAATGTACCCCTAAAAAGAGATTTGGTCCAAAAGAAATCAGGCTTGGAAGAGAGGGAAGAAGAGAATGACCCACCAAAGAAAGAATAGAGCTATGTGTTCTCAAACCCCAGAGAGGCTTCACCTGGTCCCCAGCCCATAGCCCCATTGAGGAAGGATTCCCTCAGAGTCCTGAGTAGGGCCTGACCCCAGGCAAAGGTCAGCTGCTCAGGCCCTGGCCCAGTCCAGCTGCCCTGGCAGAAAGCCCTTCTTGTAGCCTCTCTGCTTAGAAGAGAGAAGAGGTCTAAAATGGAAGGGCTGCATTGGCTTTCTCTCCACAGTCACCCTGGGAGTGATTCTCCTCTCCTCCTCCCCTGGGGGTTTGCGCTGGGCAGGGGAAAGTGGTTCCCATCCCCTGGGATCTTGGGGCTTCTAGGTCTCAGGCCCAGGGCAGGAGGGAGGTGTCTCAGGAGAGGCAACTCCCAGGGGAAACAGGGGAGGGGACCACAGCGCAGGCCTTGGAGAGGGCGTGTCCCTTCCCTGGGCCCCACTTTTTACTGCTTCAAGAGGGGGGGAAGGGAGGAGATCAGTCATCCAGAGCAGCTAGGAGGTTTGGACGGGAGCCGAGGTGAGAGGTGATCCTGAGGTGCTGGTGGCGGGGGTGGAGACGAGGTTGCTCAGACTGACTCCCCAGGGTTTGGCAGCTATTTCTGGGTCCTGGAGTCAGAAAAAAGGACTGAGGATCACTGGGAGGCATGGAGCTGGATGCCAAGAGGGGGCAGTCACATCCCAGACAGAAAGAGGGGGCTCGGGATGGCTCCGGCGTAAGCAGACTCTGGCCCAGAAGTCAGGAGCCGGATTAACAGGGCTGCCCGAGAGATGAAGCTGGGAGGGAGAAGATGGCAGGGCCTGCAGGAGTCGGGAGAAAGAGGGAGGCCTGAGGCTGGGGGGGCGAAGGCCCCGAGGGGGAGCAGGGGGGCAGGACGGAGCTGAATGAGCCCAAAGAGGGGCCAGAGAGAAGGGAGACAGAAAAGAGAGGAGGGGCATAGGGAGGGGCTGATGGGGGGAGCCAAACTCTGGGGAAAGAAAGGCTCAGCCCCCCCAAAAAATCTAGCTTCTGCAGGTGCCCAGGGGTGCCAGAAAAGGACAGGCAGGAGGGACTGAGGAGGAAGTGAGCAGCAGGGCTGAGGGCTGGGGCTAGGGCTGGAAAGTGGAAATCCTGAACAGGAGCAGGGCTTTGCCCAGAGTAAATGAGCCGCAAAGCTGGGGCACCTCTGTGCACAAGGGTCCCCTTGGCCCAAGGCTCGGGGAGGGGCTGCGTGATGATAGCCATCCAGCCAGAGTCCAGCATGGTGCCCCCCCCCCGAGTGGCCAAGGACACGCAGCTCACAAGCCTTTCCCCTGGCAGAGAGGATGTCAGAGCCGTGGTGGGGGGGGGTGAGTGTGTCTGTGTGTGTGTTTGTGAGTGTATGTGTGTTTGTGAGTGTGTGTGTGTGTGTGTTTGTGAGTGTGTGTGTGTGTTTGTGTGTGTGTGTGTGTGTGTGTAGGGCAAAAGAAGGAGGCTTCCTGGATAGAACTCCCAGGACTGGGGGCTCACAGTTGGAGGCAGGGAGGCCATGGGGTGGGGAAGGAGAGAGGGAGAGACGCGGGGGAGGGAGGGGATGGATGAGGAGGGTGGAAGCCTCAGCATGGGTGTCTCTGGGGGAAGGGGAGGGAGGGAGACAGGAGTGCGGAAGGCTGCCAGCCTGGCTCTAGAACAGGGACTCTGCCACCTCCAGTCCAGGGGCTGAGGCCCCCGGGGAGCCTTCCAATCCAGCCCCCGGGCCCCCAGGGCTCCGGCCAGCCCTTCCCCTCCTACCCCCAGCTTTGGCCTGGAGTCTCCCACAAAGTGGAGAGGTGTTCCTGGCAGGCCTTCCGTCCTCCGCCAATCACCAATGTCAGGGTCACGGTCACCCTGGGAAATCACCAAGAGGCCCCCACCCCCTGGCGGCCGCACCCCATCCGCTGCCCTTTCCGAGGCCCACAGGGCAGGGAGGGGAGCGGGGGAGGCGCAGGGCGCCCCGACGCGTCCAGACGCCCCCACCCCAGCCCATGGAGGACCTGCCTTCCCCGACCAGTAACCGGGCGATCGGAGAAGAAAAGGGGGTGGGGGCGGGGGGGGGAAAGACCTGGACACTCACACGCCTCCTCAGCGCCCCCTCCCCTTTTCCTCGGCAGGCTGGGGGAGGAACGGTGTCCCACCCGCGTGCTTGCCCCCAACCCGGCCCGCCCCCACCGGGGTGCAAGCTAAGTGCCGCGGGGAAAGAGGAAAGGGGGGGGGGGGTCAGTCTGGGGGCGGGACCGGGTCTCCGAGACAGGTGGGCGGGCAGGTCCCCGGGGCCACGAGCTGGGGGCGGGCCGGATGCCTCAAACCGAGAAGGGCAGAGCCGGGGTCCCCCGGATCGTCAGCTGGGGGGGCCCTGCGCAGGCGAAGAGGGGGGAGCCAGGTCCCACTGCGTTGGGGGGAGGGGCGCGGGCCGAGAGCGGGGCTGGGGGGAGGGCGGAGTGTCGGTCTCTCCCTCCCAGCCTCTGTCCCTCCGACACACCCCTACCTGCCAGCCTGCCCGCCTGCCCCTACCCGGGGGAGGAGGGGTCTTGCCCCCGCCCGCGCTCGCGCCTCTCACCTGCCCGGGGGGCGGCCGTTGTGCAGGAATGCACCCCCGGGGCTCCTCCCTCACCTGCGCGGCTGCGGCTGGGGCCGGCCCCCGTGGCCGTGGCCATGGCCCGGCTCCTGCCCGCTGCTCCCGGCTCCCCGGGCTCCCCGGGCTCGCTCCCTCGCTGGCTCCCTCCCGGCTCCGCTGTCGCGGCCGCCACCGCCTCCTCTCCCGGTCCTCCCGCTCCCTTAAAGGCGCCGAGCAGCGGCCTCCGACGCGGGGGCGGGAGGAGGAGGAGGAGGAGGAGGAGGAGGAGGAGGGAGGAGGAAAGGAGCTAGGGCCCCCCTCCCCCCTGCTGCCCCCGCCCCAAGTCCCGGAGCCCGAAACGGGGAGGCTGAAGCTGGCCCGGGGAGCCGCAGCCCGGAGACCCCGAGGGGCGCACAACAGAGACTGGCAGCGAGAGCCGCCGAGACACACAGCAAGGGGCCGGGCTACACCTAGAGCTTCGAAGACATCCGAAGCTAGAACCCGGCACAGAGACCCGGGGCAAGCCTCGGGCCAACAGAGCCCCGGCCCCCTCCCAGCTCGGGCCCTTGCGAGGTTTGGGGGGAGGAGAGGCAGGTCTAGCTCCATTGCATCCCAAGCCTGCCGCTGACCCCGAGGCCCTGGCTCTCCAAAGCTCCATCATCCTGGTCTCAGGGCCCCTGTCAGCCAGCCCCCAACCCGAATCCCAGCTCACCCTCTCTGCTCAAAGCTCCCAGGGGCAGGGGGGCCCAGAGGAAGTGGATGCTGACTTCGGGCCTAAGGGAAGCAAATCCCCCCCCATCTCCCCTGGCTCCCCGGCTCTCCCTCTTCTCCTAGGCCCCGGGGAGCAGGCACTTAAGAGCTGCTGGCTGGGGCCTGGGAGGAGAAGTGTGGGCGCTTCCTTTCCCCATCTTCACTTGGCTAAGGGCTCGTGCCCTCTTGGGGCACCTCCCCAAGGCACAGGGTGGCTCCAGTGGGTACAGAGCTGTAGGCCCGAGGGTACTGCAGACGCTTCCTGGAGGGCCCCGGGGAAAAAACAAAGCAAAAACCATTGGTTTCTCTGAGCCTCGGCTCCCCCATCTGTAACTGAGAGTGATAGTGTATCCTCGCCCAGCAGGATTGTTGAGAAAGGCTAGCGCTGGATCCACAAGCACATGCATTAATCACCTTCTGTGTTCCTGCCATAGCAGAGGAGCAAAGATCCACAAGCACATGCATTAATCCCCTTCTGTGTTCCTGCCATAACAGAGGAGCAAAGATCCACAAGCACATGCATTAATCCCCTTCTGTGTTCCTGCCATAGCAGAGGAGCAAAGGGCTGCTCCCCAGGAGCCCCCCAGAATTCTGCTAAGGAAAGCCAGAATTACAGAGAAAGTGCAAACTATTCCCCCCCCCCTTCTTGTGCCCTAATGAAAGGGCAAATTTGTGAATAGTGGCTCCAGAAGGCCCCACTCAGAAGGCAGAGGGAAGAAGAGACCCCAGGGGCAGAGCTGACCCAAGGATCTAGGATGCGTGAATGGCTCAGAAAGGGAGCTTGGGCTCCCAGAAACTCCCTGAATGGAGCCCAGGAGCAGTAGATTATCACCCACGGCCCAGCAACTTGCCTTTGGGTATCAATTGAAAGAAAGCGGCCAGGATTGAAGGGGGCTGGCAGAGGTCTTCCTGCCTGTTGCTCCAGACAGAACCTGTTATCTTGATGGCCCAAGGTCCCCCCAGCTCCAGTTCTCAGAATCGATGTATATGCTATCCCAACGCCATACCAACAACTGTGACTGTTATTGCTAACGTCCTGCCCAAATTGCAGTGTCCAGATGGAGCACCCTAGGGACTGTGGAAGTTGTCTCCCAAGCCTTGAGATCGGGCAGAGAAACACGGCAAAAGGATAAAGGACAGACACAGTCATGTACAGAGACGTACACAGGAAACCTGGGGTCACCTCGGCAGGGAAGGGACTGAGTGAGGAGCAGACGAGGAGGAACACTTGGGACAAAAAAGGGACTTGGGCTGATTCCTGAAGGAAGCTGGGGATTGAGTCTGAGGAGGGCTGGTCACTGAGGGTGGTGAGTGACCTGCCAATCCCCCACACTCACCGAAACACTTCTCACCAACTGACCGGAGCGCCAACGTCCATCTGAAAATGCACCAGAGAAAGCTAGCTAGTGCCCGAAGCAGGGAGGCCCGAAGATCCCAAGGAGAGGTGAGCTGCGGCTGTTTCTGCAGAAATGGTCCCGGGGAGTTCCATGGGAGTCCCAGCATTCGTAGCTCTCAAACAGCTTGATGTTTGTGGTGACAAATGAAAACATTGCCAACCCCGGGGAGCAAGGGACTAAACAGAGCAGGAGACGGAGTCTAAGGGAGCTAGCAGGAAGCTGGCGCCCCGTCCAGAACAGAGCTGGGGAGTGCCCGTGGGTCGGGCCGTCCCCCCGCAGACATTTGCACTTGTGACTGTTTGGAAACAATTTGATGACCGGTTGAGAAACTGGAGCAACAGGTGGCGCTGGGTCCCAAGTGGTCAGTTTGATGCGACACCAGAATCCTTTTTTTTCCTTTTGAATTGCTGCAGAAACAAGTCCCCAGCACTCTGGGCACAACAGGTTGGTGCCACAGAAAAGCCCGGGGAGCTTCACTCACTCACTTATTTCCCCTTGAATGTCCTGTTTCCGGCTGGATTCTTTCCTGTCCTTACAGAAATTTTGGTGTGAACGTCCGAACCATCTCCTCGCGAATCCCCAGCGTTTCTCGGACCGCTCTGTCACTCTGACCGGGAACCCCCCTGTTAACACCTGCAGACGGTCCTTGATTTGGAAAGCTCCAGGGAGAGGGAGCCCACCACTTCTCTCCTCAGCTCAGGTCCCTGCAGGATGCTCTTGGGACATCCAGGAAGGCTTGGTGACATCCAGGATGGGTGACACGGTGGCGTTTATAGACAGTGGTTAAGCAGCAAGGGGGCGAGAACTGATTAAAACCGGGTAACAGTAGGGATGACAGAAGGAGCCGGCAGTCTGCCGGAGATGGGATCCAGGGACAGGGTCGGCCGTGGTCAGCAGTGAGGCCGATGCGTCATGTGAGATGGGGAGGAGACGGAGGGGGGGCCGAAGGCACATAAGTGATGGAGGATGGGGGAGGGGGAGCTAACACAGAATGGGCTCAGGAGCGAGGTTCTTAGCTGATTAAGTGGGTGCTGATTCCAGAAGCCTCTGGGATGAAGGTTGTGCCTTTATTGCTTCTGTCTCAGGAGCAAGGGCAGCTGGGTGGAGCAATGGATAGAAGGGCCCTTCCCACAGCTTCAGACACCTATTAGCAGTGTGGCCCTGGCCAAGTTTGTGGAAACAATGAGCATGAACTTGGACAGCCTTGGAGGGCTGCTGGAGGATAGAAAGGTCTGGCGTGCGTCTGAGAGATGGGAACTGGACTTCTCCACCGCGGCCTGAAATGCAAGAGCAAGTCTCCTGGACAGACACGGAAGGAAAACGAGCCCTGGCGAGAGTCCCTGCTGCTAGTCTGTACCCCAAAGAGAGAAAAAGGGGGTGAAGGAGCTCTAAGAACTGGAAATCAAAGGGATGCCAGCAACTGGGGAACGGCTGAAGAAGTAGTTGATTGTGATGGAACACTCCTGTGTTACACGGAAGGAAAAGCTGGATGCTCTCGGAAAACCCTGAAAAATTAACAGGAAGCGATGCGGAGTGAAGTGAGCGGAAGCAGGCCGGGCTGCTTAATGGTCACCTGGGAATGACACGGGGGCTCTCAGCAGTGCAGTCACCCAAGAGAACCCCACAGGATCCCGACATGGGGGCTCTCAGCAAGGCAATCACCCAAGAGAACCCCCCAGGATCCCACTGGAAAGCTCTCTGTGCCTCTGGAGGAGGAATCGCTGGCGTCTGAGGGCAGCTCAAAGCCGCTTTTTGTTACTCTACTAGGGAGTTTCTTGGTCGTTTCCTTTTGCCACAGGGTGATACGCTCTGCCTGACTGCACATGGATAACCTATATTAAGAGGGAATCTGGAAGTCAAATTGAACAAACAAATGAATGTTTAAGATTGGGTTTATACGTAACTGGAACCAATAAAACATAAACCTTAAATTCAAAAATGGGCGCGCCTGTGGCTAGGGCAATCTAAGCAGAAAGGGAGAGAAAGGAGGAAGGAATTGCCCGTGGATGTTCCTAGAACTTGGCCGCCGCAGTGTTGGCAGCAGGACAGCAGCAGGATATCCAGGAGAAAAAGGCCCCCTCCCCTGCCAAGGAGCCAGGAATAAGGCTTCTGGCTTCCCTGCGCAAAGGCGGGCACTGCTGGGGGGGGGTCCCCATGCAGGAGGGCCGACATCCAGCGTTCAAAAGCAGCACTGGAGGTTTAAAAAAAGCAGAGGAAAGAGCCAGGTGCATTGGAGGAGGTGGGGGGGGGCACTTGCCCCCCAGGCTGGGCTCTGCCTCTGCTCGTGTTCCATTCGGGATGGGAGACCAGACTGATGGCGGAGTGGTCACCCAGGTGCCGGCCCGATTCAGTAAAGTTGGATCCTTGGGGCTGGGGGGTGGGGGGGGCTGCTGGGAGGGAAGGGCAAACGGAGCCCCGGCCTGGAGGGGAAGCCGGCCCCCAAAATGGTCCCTGCAGCCTGCCGGAACACTCTCCCCACGAGGTCACCCTCCCCGCGGGAGCTCAGAGCTCGTCATGGCTCCTGTGCTTTGTCACCTTTCCTAGTCTTTTTGCTGCTCCTTTGCTCTCTCTGGGAGAGGGGGGCGCGGCACAGAATGGGACAGCCAAGCTTTGGTGACAGGGAGCCCAGCGGGTTTCTTCTGATTGCCTTCTGGGCGACAGAGCCAGCGGCCGGCCTAGAACCTCGGGTTCCGTTCCCAGGGTGGCCTTTACACCTAGAACAGCAGCAGATGCTGCAAACCAAAGCTTGCTTTGTTATTTGGATTGTGTAGAAAACTGATTATGCAAATTAAACTGTAAAATGGCCCCTGGATTTGGGGGAGGGGCCCTTAAAGCATCAACCAGCACAGCCCTGGCACGACTGGATCTCCAGACTACGGGGTGCAGTGGGGAGATACGGTTGTGGTTCTGGAGGCGGGAGGACAGAGACCTCCCTCAGCCACAGCTGCCCTCTCCCAGGCCACACGGGACGGCCGCATTCGGTCCCAGATCCCGGGCCACGCAGGACGGGCGCATTCGGTCCCGGGCCTCGCAGGACAGATATATTCAGTCCCAGATCCCAGGCCACGCAGGACGGGCACATTCAGTCCCAGACCATGCAGGACGTGCATTCAGTCCCAGGCCACGCGGGACAGCCGCATTCAGTCCCGGGCCACACAGGATGGGCGCATTTGGTCCCAGACCACGCAGGACAGCCGCATTCAGTCCCAGGCCACACGGGACAGCCGCATTCAGTCCCGGGCCACGCAGGACGGGCGCATTCGGTCCCGGGCCACGCAGGACAGCCAGATTCCCATTGGGCCGCCTGGTGCTCAGGGCCGTCTCTGGACTACAGTGGCGCCGGGTGTCTCCACATTAGCATTGATTGGCTTAGCAGCTTGGACAAGAACAGGCCCCGTCTGTCCGGTAGATCAGGATGTTGGGGCACCAGCCCCCCATGGGGCCTCCAAACAGCCCAAAGGCCAAGGTCCGGGACCCAGAGCTCCTGAGCCAGTGGCAGGTCACTCCGGCTCTCCCTCCTCCCCAGGCGGGGCGGGCAATATGTGGCCAGCTGAGACCCCTGGGTGCCCTTAAGCACCCTGGAGGCTCGTGGTGGGGCAGGACTCAAGGAGAAGGGAGACCCTGCTGTGAAGCCCCTGACCAAAGCCCCCTGCACAGCCAGAGTCGCCCCACACTCCCAAACGTGTGTCCCGGAGCCGGGGGCTTTTCAGAGATGACAAATGGACGGATGTTCTCAAAAACGATGATTTTATTTAAAATAAACAAACATTACAGGGGCTCCGGGGTCCCGGAAATCCCCTCAAAGGGAGGCTGCGCGGGGGGGGGGGGTCTCTCCCCCTGCCCCCTCCAGGAGAGAGCCTTCAAGGCGCCACCATTTGGAGATTATGGAGCCGCCACCCGGGCCAGAGCTCCATGCTGGCCCCCACCCCCTCCACCCCCCGCCGCCCCCAGCAGGTATCCTCAGAGCCCTCTCCTCGGGGCCCCCCTCCCCCTACGCCCCCCCAATAAGGCGAGCCAGAGGGCGAGTGCAGAGGACGCAGGCTTCATTTCAAGGGGAAACAGACCCGGGGGCAGCTCTGGGGGGGAGGTCCCGGCAGGGTCCGGCCCCCTCGCGGGGCGCAGCCTTCAGTTGGTGGGCGCCAAGAACTCGGAGGTGAACACGGCCTCGGCGTAATCCTCGCACAGCTCCTGCAGCTCGGCCGCCACGTCCGCCAGGGCCTCCTCCACCAGCTCTTCGGCCAGGCTGCGGGAGACACGGCGGCCAGGCTGAGCGCCCCCTCCCCTCCTCCGCCCCAGGCCCCGGGCACGCAGGGGCCCCAGCTGACCTCTCCACTATGATCCACGGGTTGAAAGTGCCGATGGACTCGTGGGAGATGGTGCGCAGGTACTGCTGGTAGCCGTCCTGGTAGTGGCTCAGGTTGCGGAGCGTCTGCCGGGGCACCGACAGGAGGAGGCTGCCCTGGGGCTGCTGAGGGGCCGGGGGGGCCGGGGGGGGGGAGGGGGGCCCTCTTCTCTCCGCTTTGCTCCATGTCCGTGCTGTCGTCCAGATACCTGCAGGCGCCCACCAGAGAGCAGCTGCAGCGCGTGCCCCAGACTCCCGCCCCCGGCCCCCCCCCCGGACCCCCCCGCTCACTTCTCATCCAGAGGGGCTTCTAGCAGAATGCGGGCTCCCGGCTCTGTGGGCACAGCTCTCCGGCTGAGGTGGATGGGCTGAGGCGGCCTTGGCTCATCTACCGCTCGGCCCTGGCGGTCTGCGGGATGGGGGGGGAAGCGGGGGACCCAGAGGGGGGGCAGTGAGGCGTGAGAGACACGGGGGGGGGGGGGCAGTGAGGCATGAGGGACCCAGGGGGGTGAGACACAGAGGACCCCCAGCCCAGGCACGCCCCCCTTCTGTTTTCCCCCCCATCAGCTGCCCAGGACCTCTTCCCTCCTCTCTCCCCCTCCCTGCCCCTGCCTTAGTCTAGGCCCCTAAAAGGCCGGCCTCTGATTGCAGCCTGGACACGGGCCCTGGGATGGGTTCCCTGCCTCCCCCCTCCCCACACAACTGCAGCACAGCCAGTGCGTCACTCTTTGTGGGCAGAGATGGCGTCATTTCTGTCTTTGTCTCCCAGAGCCCAGCATAGGGCCTGGCACACAGTAGGTGCCTAATAAATGCTTGCTTGCTCGGTAACTTTCATTTTCAGGCCATACTGGCTGGGATGACCCCCCCCCCCCCGAGGGCACAAAGTAACACTGCCAGCCTGCAGCTGGTGCCAGCCGCCAAGGTCCCGGCCACCCGCCCGCTCTCTGCCAGGTGAGCCACACATCCTGTCACAGAAGGATTGCTGGGCCCAGGACTGCGGGCAGTCTCTCCGAGGCCCACTCAGACCCTCAGGCTCCTCCTTCGTCCTGCTCCTCTTGGAGCGTCATGGACCAGTCGGCTCTTCTCGTGATCTCCCGCCGACTGAGCCAAGAGCCCACCCTTGGGGCCGCCCCCCTGACTCCCGGGCACCAAAGGGCCGGCCCCGGAGCCGCTCCTCGGGCCCTGGCCTGCGGCAGAGCTTGTCCCGACTCCCATGCCTGACAAGCACAGGCCCCCCTCGTTCCCAGAGGCAGCGCGGGAGCGTAGCCTAGCAACCACAGCCCAAAGCCCACGTGCGCCCAGGAAGGGAAGTGGAGGAGGGGCCGCTCACCACTTCTGCCCCCTGCGGTCCCAAAATCGAGATCAGCGTAGACCATCTGAGTGAATCTCTGCCGGACGGCCTCCTGGTATTGCTGGGGGCGAGCAGACAGCTGGCGTTAGTGACGCGGGGGCCAGAGACGGACAGATGGACTGATGGACAGACGGACAGACCGCCGGTCACAGACAGTCAGTCGCACAGACAGACAGACAGGCAGGCGGACAGACAGGAAGACTGCTGGTCACAGACAGACGGACAGACGGACAGGCAGACAGGCCAACAGGCAGACAGATAGGAAGACTGCCGGTCACAGACAGACAGACAGCCAGTTACACAGGTGGACAGACTGGCAGACAGAGAGGCAGACAGATAGCTGGTCACACAGACAGACAGCCATTCACACAAGACAGACAGACAGACAGCTGGTCACAAAGACAGACAGAGGCAGATAGTCACACAGACAGATGGGCAGACAGATAGACAGACAGACAGACAGGCAGGCAGGCAGACAGCTGGCCACACAAGTCACACAGACAGACAGCTAGCCACATAAACAGGCAGTCAGTTACACAGACGGACAGACTGGCAGGCAGGCAGACAGACAGACAGCTGGTCACACAGACAGATGGGCAGACAGACAGACAGCCGGCCACCCAGACGGACAGACAGCTGCCAACAAGTGAAGGCTCTTGGCTCTGACCAGAACATCCCCTGCTCCCTCCTGGCCAGACCAGCATGTCTCTGGTGGCAGGCAGGGCTTCCCAGGCATGACCTCACTTGAGCCTCACAATGACCCTGTGATGTGGCCGCTCCCTGCAGAGCCCTGAAGGCCACACACAGCTGATGGGGAGATGGGCCACGACCAGCTCCCCCTGCTGGGGCCCCAGGACCCCCATTCTGGAAGGAGAGGCCCGCTGACCCAGGGAGACAAACCGGGCCAGACCCTCCGCTGCCCCCGGCCCCCATACCTCGATCTCCTCCATGCGCCGCATCATGACCCACAGGTCGGGGCCGTCGTCCTCGGGCACCGGGCCTGGGTCTGGGGTCTCAGGGCTATGGTCTGGGGGCGCCTGAGAGAAAGGGGGTCGAGCTGGACATTCCTCCTGCACAGACGACCAGGGGTGGGGGGCTGACCGCCGCACCCCCCGCCCGCTGCCCCCCAGGAGCCCCCCCAGAGTCTGGGCCACATGCCTGGGACACAGCTCGCGTCACAGCCCGCTCTTAAAGCACCAGCTGCTGAATGGCCATGACGGGGGGTGGGGGAGGGGAGGGGGCGCTGTGGGAGACCCGGAGAGGAAGTGGGGGGGGCGGGGATGAGACCAGGAAAGGAGAGGCGGCCCCTGAGCATGCTGGGAGACCAAGCTTGGAGGAGACAGATATGAGGGAAGAAGGTGAGAGAAGCAGGGGAGGGGGAGGGAGGAGGGAGGGGGAGGGAGAGAGGGAGGGGGAGGGAGGCTTAGGAAGCC
>JAJPUD010030387.1:0-12296 GCA_023553655.1 Myrmecobius fasciatus | reverse complement strand
GTTTGCTTGCATTGTGTTTCCTTTCTCTGATTTTCTTTTTTTTTTTTTTTTCTTGTAGATAGGATTTTTCTTGCACGACTTCTCAAGCATTTCAACATTATTAACATGTAGTGGACTTCCTGCCATCTAGGGGAGGGGAGGGGACCGGGGGTAAAATTGGTAATGGAAAGCTTTGTAAAGATCAATGCTGGGGAACTACCCATACATGTGTTATACAAATAAAAAGCTTTAATTAAAAAAAAAAGACATTACAGCAATTTATAACCAAGATAACCACTAAGACCAGGGAGGATTTATACTAGGACTACAGGGCTATTTCAATATTAGGTAAACTGTCAGCATAATGAATAATTAATGTATCATAGCAATAACAAAATCAACAAAAATCATATGATTATTTTAATAGATATGGAAAAAGCTTTGCTGATAAGATAACAGTATACTTGAAAAATCCTAGAGAATCAACAAAAAAGCTATTTGAAATAAATTCTTTAGAAAAGTTGTAGGATATAGAATGAATCAACATAAATTATCAGATCAGTATTTCCATATATCGCTAACAAAGTCCAACAGCAAAAGATAAAAAGATTTAAAATAAATGTAGACAATATAAAATATTTGGTAGTCTATCTGCCAAAATGGGAACTATATGAACATGACTACACCACACTTTTCACTCAAAGTCAGATGTAAGTAATTGGAAAAATATAAATTGCTCACAAGTAAACAGTTAATTTAATAAAAAATGAAAATTCTATCTAAATTATTTTACTTATTAGATGTCATACCAATCAAACTACCAAAAATTATTTTATAGAGCCAGGAACAAATAATAAAATTCATCTGGAAGAACAAACGGTCAAGAATATTAAAGGAGATCATTAAAAATCACCTCTAGCTAGATTATCTGTACAGAATTGAAACTATATTATAAAGCAGCATCACCAAAACTAGCTGGTACTAGCTAAGAAATGAGAGTGGTGGATAAGTGGGAAAAGTTAGGTATATAAGATGCAAAAGCCAATGAATATAATAATCTATTATTTAATAAATCCAAAGATTGCAAGTTGGAGATAAAAGCTTATTATCTCACAAAAATCCTGGAGAACCAGAAAAAAATATGACAGAAAGTAGACATAGACCAATATTTCATATTGTAAATAAAGATAAGTTCAAAATGGGTACATTATTTAGACATAAAAGATCATATCATAAACAAATCAGGAGAGCAAGGAATAGTTTACCTCTTAGATCTAAGGAGAAGGGAAGGATTTATGATCAAACAGGAGATAGAGACCATTGTGAAATTCTAAATGAAAATTTTTTCATTAAAATTAAAAAGTTTTTCACAAAACCAATGTGACCAAAATTAGAAAGGAAATAGAAAGCTGGGAAACATTTTTATAGCAAAGGTTTCTGATAAAGGCCTCATTTCTAAAATAAATAAGAAAACTGAATCAAATTTGTATGAATACAAGTAATTTTCCAATTGTTAAATGGAAAAAGGATATGAACACGCAGTTTTCAGATGAAAAAATTAAAACTATTTGTACTCATACATTCTTGATTACAGAAATACAAATTAAAACAACTTTGAGGCACTACCTTATACCTTTCAGATTGACTAATATAATAGAAAAGGAAAAAGGATAAATATTGGAGAGGATATGGAATTTTTTTTAATTTTAAAAGAGGGAAATATATATATATATATATATATATATATATGCATTTATATTATTTTGCATTTACTCCATGTAAAAGGACATTCCTAAGTTTAGTCTTTTGGGTGCCTAATTTTTGGAATTAAGAATTAAGTACAAATATATTAAGAAATTGTGATATCTTTGATTCTTGATCTTCATTTACAATGGATACTATAACCTCCCTAAGCCTGCCTTTTTAGAGAGTTGTTTAAGAATAAGAGAGGTTAAATACTTTCTTCCTGAATGCATAACTTATAAATGTCAGAGGCTACATTTGAACCCATCTTTATGGTTGCTATCCATTACACTACCCTGACTCTCTAAGAAGGACTTTACAAGCTTTGAAATCTTTTAGTGGAAGAAGCAGTGTTGTTAAAGTCTCCTCCAGAGCCTCATCATGGTAAAAACAAGACTTTTGAATATCAGAGGCACTAACAAAACATATCAAAAACATACAAAATTCTGACAGGTCCTACTAAGAATGAAAAATTTTATATGTGGTCTTAGTTAATGCCTGACATGAAAACCAAACTCATTTCCAAATTATTCAATTATGGATTTTGCTCAGTATTAAAGCACAAACTGAATTAAAGCAGAAAACTGAATAAAATTTACAAGAATAAAAGTCATTTCCCAATTGTTAAATGAAAAAAGGATATGAACAGGCAGTTTTTGTTGTTGTTGTTGTTGTTGTTGTTGAGGCATTTTTGTTAATGAGTTAATATTTAGAGGGATTATGTATATGTTGCAATGAGATGCAAGTATTCTTATATAATCAATTCTTGAAGATTCTTTCTTTGCCCATTCATTCTGTGAATTATCCATGTCTAATGTTTATTTTTTATATTTTGCTGTTTGCATCATCAAATGAACAATTTAGTTGCTTATTAAAATGACAATTGAATAGTATAGGGAGAAGGGAGAGGAAAAACAATTCACCTGAGGAGCTTTGGCTCTATATCCCAAATTGAATCCCCAATTGATTAATGTTAATGTTGAAATCTGTACAACATTCTGATGCCACAAACATATTCCTCTTAATTTTGAGTAAACATATAATTTGTTGAACACATAAGACAACCATATTTTTAAAAACTACTTATAATTCACTTACTAGATTACCAACAATAATAACTTATCCAAATCTCATCTCTTTATTCATCAATGTGGGATCCTCAAGCAGAATGATTAGGGGGGCCCCAATCATTTAAGTCCTTAACTTCACAGAGACAATGAAGTTCCAAGAAGCAATGCTTGACCATTTTTAGGTTATGCATCCCTTTTGCTGTCTGGTGAAGCCTATAAAAACTTCAGAATAATGTTTTCAAAAATGAACAAAATGCAAAATTTTAGTTGGAGCTTAATGAAGATGAAAGAACCAACCTAATTAAATTCAGATATATTCATTGCTAATTGATTAAATAGTAAGGATTGGGTGCTTTTGTTTATAACAACCCAAGAAACTATGTTGAGAGGCTTCAAGCATTTATAGAAAAGCAAGACTTCTAAGGAAATATTAAATTTTGAAAACTATCATTCATATCACAGTTTTCTAGTATCTTCTCAATACTAGATACTTCATCTTATCATCAACTACTTACTTATTTCCAATAATTGCAAGAGATAAAGAATTTTTATTTCTCTGTTGATCATACATTGTTTCTTTGACGTACATGAAAATAGAGGGATGATCTCACTGAACTCATAGAACACAGAATTATTAATTGTTCAAGAAAATATCATGGGAGCTTTATGGGATCCTAACAGAGCATCTATTGGTTCCAGGAAAACCATGAATGCTTGTAATTTTATGATAATGAACATTCTAAATGACTCTACAACAAACAACAAAGAATAAAATTAATCAAGTTTCAAAATGAAGGGGCATGAATATAGAATAATTATTTGACCAGAAATAATAGGAACAGTCACCTCTGCTGTTCTTAAATGTGATACACATTGTAACACCTCCAATTACAAGTAAAGCTCACTTTTTGAAAACTATACCCAATAAAAAAATTTATCAGATGTATTCATAGGATTCAGAACTGGAAGAGATAATGGAGATGGTTTAGTTCACTCAACCCCCACTGTTTTTCAAAGAAATAACCCAATTTTGCAATATGAAAATTTTTTTTGTTATTTATTTTTAAGATTTAGCTAGGCAGTTTCCCCTTCATCACACAGCATTTCCCTTACACCAAACCTTATCAAATGTCCCTGTTTTTTTCAGTTGGGCTAAAACACTGGGATCTGATAAATTTAAATGGAGAGAAAAATTGTGCTCACAAGTATTCTGTAGTACCCTGTCTTTGAAGACTTGCATCCATTTCCCATGTTCTTGCAATGTAAAGCTACTGAAAATTCCATGAAAGGTAGCAGGGATCAGTAGTAGAAAACACACTCCTCCTAAAACCAGAAGATAATGGTTCTAATCCTATCTTTAGCACCAAATGCTTGGCACTGGCTAAATCATTGAACTTTTCTGAGCATAGGTTTTCTCTTCTGATAAATGAAAATGATAATACTTTGAAGTCCCACCTCACATAAATGTTCTAAGAAAAACAATTTGTAAACTTTAAAGTGCCTTTTTATACAAACTATTTTTTAAAAATTGTCCCATTGGCCAAACGATCAGACATCCAGCTAGACATACACACACACACATACATATGTAGAGAGACTGAAAGACAGAGACAGAGACAGAAACAGAGAGATAAATAGACAGAAACAGAGAAAGAGAAATCCTACTACACAGTTTATTTTTTTTTCCACTAAAGCAAATTGGTCCAAGAGAGGATCAAACTTTGCCCCTGGCATTTTAATGTCACTCTAGTTGATCAGAGGCCTCTCTTAAAGGACATTAGAAAGTACCCCAGAGGCACTATGCACTAATGCAAGAAACAGTAATGATTCAAAAAGCATGTCCATCAAGGTCAGTATATACAAAAAAAATCAATAAAGAATAATTTTAAAAGTTAGAAGATATTATACTCCTCTAAAGTTATAAAGAAGTAATACAAGAATATTATATGTTCATAGATGTAGAGCTAGAAGAGACTTTAGAGATCATAGAGACTAGGGTTTCTTCACCTGGGATTCACAGACCACCAAGGGGTTAGATATTGAGGCCCATGATGGGAAAAAGACATTTTTGTTTTTGCTAAAGTCTAATTAAAATTTTGCATTTTAAAAATTGACAATATGGTATAGAAAAAATACTAATAATGCCCTGTGTGATTTAGGTTTAAGTCTGCTGAATACAATTTCATTTCATTTATCACTAATCTATATCAAAGCCATTTCTAGCTGGAAGATAAAAATATTCAAATGGGCATAATCTGCTATAGCCTCTGATAATTCTCTGCATGCCAAAAAATTTGTAAGTAGCCTCTATAGGAATCTGAAGAAAAGGTACAGTCTGATTTAGCATTCCATCTCCTTCCTCTTAGACCACTCAGGTGGAGGAATCAGAGTTCTATTAGACAATCTAACCAAATTAGATGTAGAGAGAGTGGGAAAGGCAATGACCTTAGCTAAAAGAGAATTAAGAATTTAGTTGTAATCCTTAATCTATTTCCCTTAAAGAGCCTTGCAAGAAGTCTGAATAGAGCTTAAGACAAAAAAATATTATTACTTGATATTTCTCAATAAACGTTTAAAAGTAGATTTATAAAATATGCTTCCATAAAATTTGTTTAAAGGAATTGCCTATATTTAACCTATATCAGATTACTTGCTGTCTTGATAAAGGAGAAGGTAAGGGAGGGAGGGAGAAAATTTGGAACATCAAATCTTACAAAAATGAAAGTTGAAAACTATCTTGTTTTTGGAAAATATTTGGAAAATGTATTTGGAAAATAAAAGACTATTGAAAATTTAAATAGATAAATATGCTTCCATAGCTGGTACAAAATATTATTGTGATTAAAGGTCCATAGGATTCACTAGCTTGCCAAAAGGATCCATGATAAAGAATGACTCCATATCTAGGTCAATCCCATCATTTAACAGATTAGGAATTTGAAACCTAAGATTAAATGATTTACCTGCCCAATGTCACACAACAAAAGGACATCTAAAGAGACATTTAAATCCAGGTTCTTGATTCAGTGGTTCTTTGTTTCCTAGTTCTCATTTTCCCACCCCCAATTCACAATTCTTGAATAGCTCTGTTACTCAAATAAAAGCATTCTTTAGAGAGATGAATAGGGTTTTCTACTTTGTTTCTTAGTTCTCACTTTACTACCCCCAATTCACATGGTACAACATGCAGACAGGTGCATCAAGGGAAATATAAAAAATTAATAGTATTTTATTTTTCCAAATAAATGCAAAGATAGTTTTCAATATTTGCCTTTGTGAAACATTGTGCTCCAAATTTTTCTCCCTCTCCTCTTCTCCTTTCCACAAGACAGCAAATAATCTGATAAAAGTTAAACATATATGATTCTCCTAAATATATTTCCATGTTCATTATGCTGAACAAGAAAAAGTCAGATAAAAAGGGAGGAAAAAAAACACAAAAGGAAAAAAAAAAGCAAGCAAGAAGAAAAAGGTGAAAATACTGTGCTTTGATCCAGATTCAATCTCCATAGTTCTCTTTCTGCATGCAGATGACACTTTCCATCATGTCTTTTGGAATCAAAGGGTCATTTTTAAAAAAATCACTTTTTGTAAAGTGATTCATTTATTCATATTTTCAATAAAAGAAAATTCTATAACTCCTACCATATGTAGTTAATTATTTTGTGGTTAAGTCAAATCACATGTCTTGCAGTGAAGAACCAAAACTTTCAACCTTGCCTGGAACTTTCTGCCATCTACTTTGCTATCTTTTATAATGTATTCTCCCAAGTTACTGTATAAATGAATACCATACAATTAGAAATATTACTACCTCAGGTGAAAGAAGGAATTTGCATGGAGTTTAAGGTTTCAGATGGAAAGATGTAACTAGCTTGTTAACTCATCCCAACAGCAGGCTTTTGCAATGCCATGACCTTCCAGTTTCCTTGAGTAGACCAAAAAGACATGCATTATGGTTTAAAATGTATAAATCCATAAGGGATTAAAGAAGAAACCACATATTGTTAACATTTTGATTTAATTTATGGGAAACACTGACATAGATGATGAGTTAGGATTATCTTGAATCCTGTCATTTTCTCTTTTTGTAGACTTAAACATTAAAAGTATGAAGCTCCCACCCTAGCTATTTTGCTGATTAGCTCAACTCACACACCACTTAGCTGGAAAAGTTGAAAATAAACTATACCTATTTGCATTTTTATTGCATTTGATAGTGGAGAAAAGGTGGTAATTGAAAACTGCCACTATCTTTTGAAATAAAAAGTATTCAGAAGAAAATATGAACTAGCACTTCTAAAAACCATAATCCTTTCATATTCTTTTAACTTAAAGACTGTTTATCAGAAATTGAAGTGATCTTAATTCAAAAGTTTACAAGATATTTGGCAAATACCTTTTCAACTTGTGATCCCTTACTGCAATTTTTATAATTGTGACAATCTCTTTTGTGTTACAATATTAAAGACATTTACAACCCATGATAAATATATTAACTGAGATAATATATATTTAAGATGCTTTATAAACTTGAAAGAAGTATATAAATGATAGTTATTATTATTAATATTTTTTGCAACCTGTTAGTACTGAGATTAACCACTGAGATTTTGAGAACCAACTTAAATTTTATTAAAACAGAAAGATTCTGGTAACTGAATGGAACCAGCCTCTAGCCTATAGATAGCTGTAGCTGAATAGAGCAGTCTAAACACAGGAGACTCAGGAAGCAAACAGAAGTTTTAATTTTAAAGTGAGGGAAATAATTCTCAAGTAAGAACTCTGTCCTTATTGGAGAGGATCCACTTTATTATGGGAACATCTCAATACTTATATGAATAACCACACAATGTGCTATAGTCTTAATGAGAGGTAACAACAACAATGTGACAAGTTTGATTCATAATGGGGCTTCATGACCAGAAATAATCATGGTATTTTACTGTAAATGAGATCATCCAAAAGATGAGCATAAAGGTGAGCTTGCTTGTTGTGCTTTGGCACTAAAAAACCAATACAAAACAAAATGAAACAAAAAAAAAAACAACTAGGTTGTCTCCTAACAACTTTGGCATGTCTTTGAGAATGTCTAGCAAAATGGGGAAAACAAGTATGCACTAGACATTGAGAAAAAATTTGTTTTTATTTTTTATTGTCATTCTTTTAATTTGGCCTTGAGAAACCATCAATATAGCTACCTTCTGGTATAAAAGGCACAGAACTTTCATTGTTGCAAATCTCTGATCAGTCCTCTGAAAACTTTATTCTGGGGTATTGGGAGTGGAAATGACAGGTTGATTCATATAACTAGTATATGAGTTTGAGATCTATCTATCTATAGAGAGATAGAGAGATGGAACTTTAACTTAAGTCTTCATTTCTTCAAAGCCTGGATTATACCTTTCATTAAGGATAATTTTATTGTAGCTGTTTCTGTTCAATTATTTCAGTTGTTTCTGCCTCTTTGTAACCTCAGTTGGGGTTTTCTTGGCAAAGATATTGGAGTGATTTTCCATTTTCCTCTCCAATTCATTTGCAGAGGAAATTAAGGCAAACAAGATTGAGTGACTTACCTAAGTCACACAGTTATTAGGAAGCTAAATCTGAACTCAGTTTTTCCTGACTCTAAGTCTGGAACTCTATCCACTGTACTACCTACCTGCCCCATTTAGGATAACAGCAAAATTTTATTTCTTCTTATTGAATCATTTGTAAATAAGGGTAGAATGTTTTTCCTCCTAGAAGCCATCTTTTCCCCCAGTTTATTAAGTAGATATATGAATTTTATTCTATTTAATCAGAACCATAACAATGTTCCCAAAAAGTCTTAAAATAGTAGTATTTCTATTAATAGATTCTCTATATGATGACCACCTTCCACTCATGCCTCTTTGCTTTTATTATATCATTTTACATTTTTTATCTGATGTTGACTTCTCTACACTGAAGCATTAAACATATTAATTAGAAAGCAGCAACATTCCTTATACACTTATTTTTAACTGAGTGATAATGTGTTGCCTTCATGTTCTAAACTTAAAATCTATTAAAATTTTCTGCAGATTCAATAATCATGTAAACTTTTTCATGACATTTTAATTATGTAGACAAGAATAAAACATACACATGTTTAATATTTAACATCAAGAATTGAGGTGGTAAATTTTGTGAAATCTGGGAACAATATTTTTAATTCATTTATAGTACTTTGCAAAGAGTAACAGCTTAAGAAATAATAGTATTATAGATGTGAAACTAAGAGAGATCATCAGGTTCACCTTCTCTCATTTTACAGACAAAGAAACTAAGATTCAAGGAAAATTTACTTACTAACAGTTGTCACTTCTAAGTTATGAGACATGATTTTTCCTGACCACATGTAATTATTTATAATATGTTTTATTTAGAAAAGAAATTATTTCAGATATAACTTGAGAAATACTAAACATTTGAAGAGTAAGTAGAAAAAAAACTGGTTATACTTGGAGTATGAAAGAAATGAGCTCTGTTGTTTTTTATTTATTTATTTTTTTTTGCTGAAGCAGTTGGAGTTAAGTGACTTGCCCAAGGTCACACAGCTAGGACATGTTAAGTATCTGAGGCCAGATTTGAACTCAGGTCTTCCTCACTTCAGGGCTGGTGCTCTATCCACTGTGCCACCTAGCTGCCCCCAAAATGAGCTCTATTCTAAAACTCAACTTGCTCTTTGATCACAGTCAACTAATTTAATGTGTCTTACACAGATTTTTCTCATGCCCTTCTCCCACTCGAGCCTGAGTAGTTCACAAAGGGCTTCTCCATTTAGATGTGGTCAGAACAAGATTGAGGGGAAATTAATCCATTCTTATTATCAGCAGTAGAGAATAAAGAGATAAGAAGGGGAAAAATCCTAGATCTCCCCAATAATTTGTTATTTAATAATTATTTCTGTCACCGATGACAGATAATATCAGCAAATATTAGGACAAGATAATTGGAGGAGTAATGAAATGAGTACAACTTAAATGGATTATTTAATTACTAGTATAACCCCAAGAATTGTTAACTCTCACTATGGTTTGGACCATATTGAGAGGTAATTGACCACACTAAATAAAAGAAATAGCCTTTCAGTCAGAAAGAATCAAGGATCAAGCACTGCCTTTGCTATAAACTGGCTGTGACCAATGATATACCACTCAAATTCTCACTCATCCAAGTAATACTCTGTCAATTACAATGTGTATACATAGTAACACTCTGTTAGGATTGAAGAAGCTTCTACACTATAGATTTCCCTACAATGATAAATCATAATTCTGGAATTGCAACAATAAAATGACCAAAATTGAAGGAAAAATACAATCCTAATTCTAAGCACTATTATTTGTAATTAGAAGAATTGGATTTAAAATTTAGCTCTCCCAGTTACTTAATGAGTTTCCACTTGTTTTCTTATCTTCAATGAAGGGAGTAGAACTGATTGATTTTCTAAGTACTAGCTCTAAATTACATTATTCTTTGCATTTAAAAAATTATTTCATAGTGATAATTACATTTAAATTTTTTAAAATTAAAATCAAATAATCTCTTATTTTTGCTTTCATGAAACTTCAGAAATCACCTTGATTTTTAAGTCATAAAAATTTAACATACAAAGTAAATGCTTATAGACTGGAAAATAGCTTAAAGCATTTCGGTGCAATGTGATGAAATATTACTATGTTATGAGAAATAACAAATACAATGAATGCAAAGGAGGAAAACTTGCATAAACTAATGCAAGTAAACAGAATCAGAAAAAAACTAATATGCTATAACTATAATAATATATAGAATATATGGAAAGAATAACCACCACTCAAACTTCAGGGCTAATTGGCTCCAAAGAACAGACAAAAAAAAAACATTCCTCCTCCAACATTCAAGTTGTGCGCCATATGTGGACATTGCATATAATATCAGGTTATTTTCACTGTGATGTCTGCCTTTACTGATTTTTTCCCTTCATCTTTTCAAATAAGAACATAATGAATTAGTTGTTGCTAGAATTTATATAACACTTGGGGATGTGCAAAATACTTTTTGAATATTTTATTCCATTCTCACAATGTTCTTCAGAGGTAGCCATTAGTATTTCAGGACAATTTTCTTTACTTCTTGCCTTATTGTATCAAGGATTTTTTTTTGGTCATAGCTTTCAGTTAGTCCAATTATCCTTAAATTTTCTTTTCTTGATCAGTTCTCCATATTTGTGGGTTTTCTTGTAATAAGATGCTTCACATTCTGTTCTATTTTTTCATTCTTTTTATATTTGGTTTTGCTATTTGTTGGTCTTCACTGACTTTGCCTTTTACAATCCTAATTTTCTTCTTTTTTTTTTTTTGGCCTCAGTACTTTTCTTTTTTTTATTTTTATTAAAGCTTTTTATTTGTATAACATATGTATGGGTAGTTCCCCAACATTGATCTTTACAAAGCTTTCCATTACCAATTTTACCCCCGGTCCCCTCCCCTCCCCTAGATGGCAGGAAGTCCACTACAAATTAATAATGTTGAAATGCTTGAGAAGTTATGCAAGAAAAATCCTATCTACAAGAAAAAAAAAAAAGAATCAGAGAAAGGCAACACAATGCAAGCAAAGGTCAATAGAGATCATGAAAATGTTACGTTGTGGTCCATATTTCATTTCCCTCTCTCTGGGTGTATATGGTTTTCTTCAGTGAACAATTGGAACTGGTTTGAGACAATTCTTTGTTGCAGAGAGCCATGTCCATGAGAATTGATCATCATGTAATACTGTTGTTGCTGTGTATGATGATCTCCTGGTTCTGCTCCTTTCACTCAGCATCAGTTCATGCAAGTCCCTCCAGGCCTCTCTGAAATCGTCCTGCTGGTCGTTTCTTACAGAGCAATAATATTCCATAACATTCATATACCATAATTTATTCAGCCACTCTCCAATTGATGGGCATCCCTTCAGTTTCCAGTTTCTAGCCACTACAAAAAGGGCTGCCACAAACATTCTTGCACAGGTGGGTCCCTTTCCCTCCTCTAAGATCTCTTTGGGATATAGGCCCAGTAGAAACACAGCTGGGTCAAAGGGTATGCACTGTTTGACAACTTTTTGCGCATAGCTCCAAATTGCTCTCCAGAATGGTTGGATCCATTCACAGTTCCACCAACAATGTATTAGTGTCCCAGTTTTCCCACATCCCCTCCAACATTCATCGTTATCTTTTCCTGTCATTTTAGCCAATCTGACAGGTGTGTAGTGGTATCTCAGAGTTGTCTTAATTTGCATTTCTCTGATCAATAGTGATTTGGAGCAACTTTTCATATGACTAGAGATGGTTTTAATTTCATCATCTGAAAATTGTCTGTTCATATCCCTTGACCACTTATCTATTGAAGAGTGGCTTGAATTCTTATATATATGAGACAATTCTCTATATATTTTAGAAATGAGGCCTTTATCAGAACCATTAAATGTAAAGATGATTTCCCAGTTTGATGCTTCCCT
>JAJPUD010030386.1:0-13209 GCA_023553655.1 Myrmecobius fasciatus | reverse complement strand
CTATTTTATGCAAGTAAGCATATAGAGATATAAAATTGCCCCTTATAACCACTATGGCCGTATCCCACAAATTTTGGTATGTTGTCTCATTATTGTCATTCTTCTAGATGAAATTACTGATTGTGTCTATGATTTGCTCTTTCACCCATTCATTCTTCAGGATTAGATTATTTAATTTCCAATTAACATTTTATCTATTTTCTCCTTTCCTTATATTGCATGTGATTTTTATTGTATCATGATCTGAAAAAGATGCATTTACTATTTCTGCCTTTCTGCATTTGATTTTGAGGTTTTTATGCAGTAATAATAATTGTCCATTTTTGTATAAGTTCCATGCAGCGCTGAGAAAAAAGTAAACTCCCTACTGTCTCCATTCAATTTTCTCCATAGATCTATCATATCTAACTTTTCTAGCAATTGGTTTACCTCCCTCGTTTCTTTCTTATTTATTTTGTGGTTTGATTTATCTAATTCTGAGAGAACAAGGTTGAGATGCCCCACTAGTATTGTTTGGCTTTCTATTCCTTCTTTCATTTCTCTTCATTTCTCCCCTAGGAATTTGGATGTTATTGTACTTGGTGCATATATATTTAGTATTGATATTGCTACATTATCTGTGGTACCCTTTAATAAAATATTGTTTCTTTCCTTATCTCTTTTGATTCGATCTATCTTGGCTTTTACTTGATCTTAGATAAGGATTGCTACCCCTGCTTTTTTTTTTTTTTTTTTGTTCACCTGGAACATAATAGGTTCTGCTCCAGCCTTTTAACTTCATCCTATATGTGTCACTATATTTTAGATGTGTTTCTTGTAGACAACATATTGTGGGATTCTGGTTTTTAATCCAGTCTGATATCCGCTTCTGCTTTATGGGAGAGTTCATCACATTTACATTTACAGTTAAAATAACTAATTCTTTATTTCCTGCCATCTTATTTACCCAAGTTATGTTTTTCCCTTTCCTTTCCCCTTTCTCCCTTCCCGCCTCATCAGTATTTTGCCTTTGATTACACCCTTCCCCAAACAATCCTCCATCCTTTAAATCCCTTCCCCCTTTTTTAATCCTTTCCCCTGATTCTTCTATTTTCCCTTCTATTAGTTTATTCCTTTCTTTTCCTCCTTTCCCTCCCACTTCCCTGTAGCAACAGACAAGTTTCTCTGTGAAATCAAATGTCTGATTTATACTTTTAGAGCCCAAACTGATGAGATTAAGATTTACACAATGCTCATTTCCCTGCCTTCTTTCTCTCAATTATATTAGGTTTTCTTTGCCTCTTCATGAGATATTATTTTGTATTTACCTCTTTTTTTATATCTTTTTTTATATCTTATTTTACCACCTTTTCCCTCTCTTCCCCAGTATGATAACCTTTCTCCTTCTAGTTTTCTTTTTCATATTATCAAAGTAATATCTAGTTAATTATACCCCCAAACTTTAAGTATCCCCATAGTAGAAATAAAGTTCTCAAGAGTCCCCTCCTTTTTTACATTTTTATGCTTCTCTTGAGTTCTGTGTTTGGAGGTCAAATTTTTCATTCAGATCTGGTCTTTTCAATTAGAAATAGTTGCAATTCACCTATATCATTAAATGACCATCTTCTTCCCTGGAGGATAATGCTCATTCTACCTGGATAGGTTATTCTTGGCTGTAACCCAAGTTCCTTTGCCTTTTGGAATGTCTGGTTCCAGGCCCTTTGATCCTTCAATTTGGAGGTGACAGATCTTGTGTGATTCTAATTACACTTACTTGGTATTTGAATTGTTTCTTTCTAGGTACTAGCATTATCTTTTCTTTGGTGTGATAGTATTGAAATTTAGCCATGATATTCCTTGGGGTTTTAATTTTGGGGTCTCTTTCAGGAGATGATCAGTGAATTCTTTCTTTGGTGATTTTGCTTTCTGATTCTAAAACATCAGGGCAATTTTCTTTCATGATTTCCTGGAAGATGGTGTCTAGGTTCTTTTTTTTCTCTCTTCATGGCTTTCAGGAAGTCCAATAATCTTTAGATTATATCTCCTAGATCCATTTTCCAGGTCAGTTGTTTTTTCCTAGGAGATATTTCACATTTTCTTCTCTCTTTTAATTTTTTTTGTTTTTGTTTGAGAGATTCTTGAAGTCTTATTGAGTTATTCACTTCCATTTGTTTAATTCTAATTTTTAATGTATTATTTTCTTCAGTTACCCTTTTAGCTCCTTTTGTAATTGGCCAAATTGTTCATTGCCTCCTTTTTCAATTTCACCAATTTTGTTTTTCAGTGAATTGGTGTCTTTTTCATATCTCTTTTGGAGGGCATTATATTCTTATTGCAATGATCTCTGTTCATTTCCCCATTTTTTTCAAACTCTCCTTTGAGATTATTTAAGCAATCTTCCAGGAAGGCCTCTTGAAATGGGGATCAGCTTATATCTCCCTTTTTGACTTCCTCTGGAAATGTTTACCTTTATGAACCTCAGGATCTGAGGTCTGCCCTTCTCTCTCTCCACAAAATCTGATTTTGGTGAGAGTTCTTTTCTGTTTTTTATTGTTTTTTTTTTAAGTGCTTAAAGTCTGTTTAAAGCAGAGAAGTGGCAACTGCAGTAATTTGCCCTGGGGCAATTCGGCTTATTGACTTCTGGTGCTGGGCTGTCCAGGCTAGGTCCCAAGTTTGCAGTGGGTTAGAATCTATCTTTTACAAAAGGCAGGTCTGCCAAAGCACCTGCCCGAAATCAGGGCAGAGTGTCCCAAAGGCCTCACAGGGACGTCCCAGGTGCTTAGAACCTGCCACACTGAGTCAGGCCTGCCTTCCTGCCTTGTGTCCTGGAGCTGCAACTGAGCTTGGCAAACTGCCTGACCCCCTGCAAGTCTGAGACAGACCTGCTCCGAAGTTCTTCCAAGGTAAGTTCTGCTAGGAATGTGTTGTAGTCCAAATATTTGTGGTTTCTTTGACTTAAAAATCAATTTAAAGGCTTAATCTGCTTTTGGTTTGAGAGAAGGTTAGAGGAGGACACAGAGAGTCATGTCTTCATTCTGCCATCTTGGATCTGCCCCTCAATAATAGCAGTTCTATAGAACTTACTATGCATCAGAAACTGGACTAAACACTCTACAATTATTATATCATTTAGTCCTCCCAATAATACTTCAAGATGATCTTATTTTTCTCTTTTTATATTTGAGGAAAGGAAATTTAAGATTGACTCCAGATCAAATAGCTAATAAGTATTTTAATCAGGTTTCTCTCTCTCTCCACATTCTCTGCTTCAGAACACTCTTCCTATCATAAACTTAAAACTATGTGTCTAATTGGCTTTGAATATTTCAGGGACAAGTTGGATGAATGCAAGGAAGAAGAGTTAAGTTTTTAATCTTTGCTTTATAACTTTGGAGAAGAAAGGAGCTATAGTAAGTGTCACATGCATCAGTAAAAATTTATACTGCTTCAGAAACACTGATGTAGAGGGAGTTTCTTTTCAAATTATCTTGCTTTTTTTTTTTTTTTTTTTTTTTACCAGTGTACCACTAACACTAATCTTTTAATCCCTGGAGATCACTGTATACATGAAGATGAGTTTAGTCTCTTTTAAATTATTCTGTTAGGAAGCAATACTATCATTATAGTGATTCCGCTATTTCTCAGAATATTTTCTTATCAGAGTATATCTTCAGAGCCAGGTAAATAAAGTAGGTAAATGCAGACCATTACTTTCATAGTTAAGCTATATTTTTACCAGAATAATATAATCTAGCTTGATAAACAGACATGGCTCTGAACAACTTTGATTATTTTCCAAAATCAAATCCAATCTTAAAGTCTTCCACAATCATACTGTATTTTAGATAATATGCGTGGAGTAGAATTTATGTTTGTATGTATATATGTATGTATTTACACACATATGTATATATATATAAGTATATATATACATATAAATAGTTTTCAGCGTTCATTTTTATACTATTTTGAGTTCCACTTTCTTTCATCCTTCCACCATGAGAAAGAAATATTGAAGGCAGATCAATCCACACTATTTTCACTTTTTTGTTGGTTTTCCTTATGTTCTCTTTTCCCCTTCATAACACAACTAATATGAAAATATGTTTAATATTATTGTGCATGTGTAAATACATGTGCATCTGAATTGAGGACAGGAAATAGAAGAAAAGGAAAACCATAAAAAATAACAAAAAATGAAAATTGTCTAGTACCCCTCAGAAAAGCTAAATCAATCATACTTTGTCATGACACAATGTTGCTGTTACTATGTACAATGCTCTCCTTATTCTGCTCAGTTCTCTTAATATCAGGTCATATAAATATTTTCAGATTTTATTAAAATCTGCCTACTCATTATTCCTTCCTTCTTTCCTTCCTTCCTTTTTCTCTTCCTTTTCCTTCCTTTCTTCCTTTCTCCCCTTTTCTCTTTTTCTATCACTCTCTCTTTCCTTCTCTCTCTCTCTCTCTTTTTCTTTCTTTTTTTCTGTTTTTCTATGTATTCATGCACAATCAGTTCCTTCTTTAGATATGGACAGGATTTTTCATCATATGAACTTCAGAGTTGTCATACATCATTGTAATGCTGAAAATACCGTCATTTACAGTTGATAATCCAATAGCATTGCTATTACTTTGTATATAGCACATTTCCATTTGCTTGAGTTCATGTAGGACTTTCCAGGTGAGTATCCTGTTCAGCATTTCCCATAGAACAATAATATTTCATCAAAAGAATACATCATAATTTATTCAGCCATTCCCAAATTGATAGGCATAGCCTCAATTTCTAGATTTTTATCCTGATAAGAGAGCTGATATAAAGATCTTTGTTCATACAGGTTCTTTTCTTTTTTAAAAAAATATCTTTGTGGATTCATACCTAGTAATACTATTGTTAGGCCAATAATTATGCATAAATTTGTAGCCTTTTGGACATAGATTATATTGTTTGATCATTTATTAATTGAGACATGACTCATACTTTTCTGTAAATTTTACTGACTTCCCTTTATATTTGAGAAATGAGACCTTATCAGAGAAACTGACTTCAAAATTCTTTTCACAATTACTATTGCTAAACATATTTCATCCCATTTGTTCTCTTTCCTTTTACTGTGTTTTGCTACTAATCACTCCATCACCCAATATGGCCTCTCTTTTATCACACTCCCCCTGCCTGTTTCCCATTTCTTTCCTTTTTTCCTTCAGAGTAAGATACATTTATATATTGAGTGTTCATGTTATTTCCTCTTTGAGCCACTTCTGGTGAGAGTAAGGTTCACTCACACATCCTTTTATCCCCTTCTTTCCCTCTGCTGTAAAAGTTTTTTGTTGCCTTTTTATGGCAGATGATTCATACCATACCACTTTTTTCTTTCCTGTTCTCCTGGTCCATTCCACTCTTTTTAATTTCATATGTTTAGATATTATCTCTATTAAACTCACATGTGTGCCTTTTGTCTATATATACTTCTTCTAACTATCATAACAATGAGAAAATTTTAATGAGTTACAAGTATCATCTTCTCTTATAGAAATATAAAGAGATAAACTTGGTGCAGCTAGGTCGCAGAGTGGATAGAGCACCAGCCCTGAAATCGGGACCACCTGAATTCAAATCTGGTCTCAGATACTCAACATTCCCTAGCTGTGTGATTCTGGGCAAGTCACTTAACCTCAATTGCCTCAGCCAAAAAGAGAGAGAGAGAGAGAGAGAGAGAAACTTTATTAAATCACTTATAATATCATTTTCCTGATTTCTTCCTTATGCTTCTATGAAGTTTTATATTTGAACATTAAATTTTTATTCAGCTCTGGTCTGTTCATTATGAATGCTTGAAAATCCTCTATTTTATTGAATTTCCACCTTTATCCCCTAAATATTATACTCAGTTTTGTTGAATAAATGATTTTTGCTTGTAATTTTAGCTCCATTGATTTCTAGATTATCATATTCCAAGCCTTACTATCCTTTAATATTAAGGTTGCTAAATCTTATATTATCCTGACTGTGGCCCCACTGTACTTGAATTGTTTTTTGTTTTTGTTTTTGTTTTTTTTTTTATCTAGACGCTTGCAATATTTTGTCCTTGACCTTGAAACTCTGGAATTTGGTTGTAATATTCCTGGGAGTTTTCATTTTAGAATCTCTTTCAGAAGGTGTTTGGTGGATTATTTTTCATATATATAAAACTCATTTATTATATACCCAAGGGCATCAGGAAACATAATTTCATAGAGCATGTGATTCACATATTACAGTATGGAAGACATTTACTAAAAGTTAATCAGGAAAAATAATTATAGGGAATGATTGGAAAGAGAACAGTGAGAATAAAGAAGTCAACTCTTCTTCCCAGCCAATTGCAGGGGGGAGGGAAGGTAGAAGGGAGGAAGGGAATGAGAGATGGTATGTTTATTACTAGAAGGGATTGCCAAGAACGAGTACCCTCTGCAGAACTCAAGTTTCCATGTTTGCAATAAAATTAAAGGAATATGAAAGGAAAAGATCTAATATGAAGTACAGTTAATAATAAAATGGACATTCCATAAGATGCATGGAAGGGCAGAATAGAGTAAAATAATAATGATGAAGTCAGATTAATAGGAATAGAAATGAGCATATAGCAAATAGTAGCAAGAAAAAGGAGCCTCTTCCCAGACAGCCTATAACTAAATAATAAGGATTTGGGATGGAGTAAATTTGATATTATGGTATTTTTATCCTTGGAAATGTTTAAACATAAGAGACTTTTCTCTGCTTAGATTGGTTTTAATGTGATAGTTGTGATGTAGATCAAGTCATTTATATTTCTGCAACAGTTTCTATTATGTCATTTTATCCTTAATATAATTATTTCTCAAATTATATCCTTTCAATAAATTAGTCTTATTTAATTGTTTTTAATGGATAAAAATCTGTCTCCCCTCCATATAAAGTCCAGTGCCAAAGCTGAGAAAGACCAATAATTCCCTGTTTTTTACACAATTGGCATGCATTGCTTAAAAAATCAATGGGTTCAGAAACTTGAACCTTTGTTTCCTCAATCATTTCATTTTTACTCAGTTAATTCTTTCAATTTCCATTTTACCCTCTTGTTCTAAAAATCAGGACAGTTTTTTTTTTGATAATTTCTCAAAAGATGATGTCCAAGTTTTTTTTTGTTTTTTTTTTTTTTTTGCATCCAGACTTTTGGGCAAATGAATAATTTTTGAATTATCTCTCTTTTATCTATTTTCCAGGTAATTTTTTCAATGAGATATTTCATTTTTTCCTATTTCCTAACTTTTTTTGGCTTTGCATTATAGAATTTTGATTTCTCATAAAGTCATTAGCTTCCATTTGCTCAGTTTTGATTTTTAACAAATTACTTTCCTCATTGAAGGTTTCCACCTCCTTTCCCATTTGAGCAACTTTGTTTAAGGCTTTTTTCTCCTCATTAACTTTTTGTATTTCCTTTTACATCATTCTCAATTATTTTCCTAATTCTTTCTCCTTTTCTTACTTGATTTTCAAAATCCCTTTTGAGCTGTTTCATAGACTGAGACCAATTCTTATTTTTTTTAGAGACTTTGGATGTAGGAGCCTTCACTTTGTTGCCTTCTTCTTAGTGTGCATTTTGATCTTCCTTGTCACCGTAGTATCTTTCTATGATCAGAAATTTTTTTTTTGTTGCCCACCTATTTTCTCAATCAATTACTCAGTTTTTAATTTTTTTTGTTAAAGTAGGGCTCTGTTTTGGGGATGAAATGTACTGTCCTAAGCTTTAAGAGTTTTGTGCAGTGTGTTTTCAGAGAATATCCTTGGGACCTAACTATGAGCAATCTTTTCTGTTCTGTTCCTACTCCACTCTAGCTGTAAGATCAAATGTGTTAAAACAACAGAATTCTTCCTCAGTGCTAATAAAGAAACCTCTTATGAGCTGAGGCTTCAGGAACCTGCCACCATTCCCACTGCCCATTCCCACTCTTACTTTGATGTTTCCCAAGGCCCTCTCACTCTACTGACAAACCTTTTCAAGTTCTCTTTGGTGTCTGTGGGATAAAAAGTCTAGAAGCTACCTGTACTGCTGCTGATTCAGAAGTCTTTAGAATTTTTCATGCTTTACTGGCATGGAGTCAGGGCTGGGACTGGGTCCAGGTGGGGGCTACACTGGCATAACCCACATTGGGAATGCCCATTGAACTCCCACCCAGGTGTCACATACTTTTCTGCTAACCTTCTAAGTCATCTTCAGCTGCAAAATATTCTACTCCATCTTTTTGGGGTGTCTTGTTGCTCAAAATGGAGAGATATCTTGGATGAGTTTTTCACTTTACCATCTTGGCTCCAACTCACCAATCTTCTCATCATTTCTTATAGTGCAAAAGTATTCCATTATATTCACATACGCCAACTTGTTCAGCCAGAATGAATACATTTTAAAAGTATTTTTAAAAGATATATGATTAAGAACCCCACAGTTTTTTGGACTGTTGTTGGTGAAGTAGGACTACATAATAGAAATGATTAGACTCAAAAAATAAGCCAATTTTTATCTCATTTAATATTTTATTTTTCCCAGTTACATTTAAAAACAATTAAGCATTCTTTGTTTTCAAACTTTAAGTTACAAATTCTCTTGCTCCTTCCCCTGCCTCCTCATTGAGAGGGTAAGTAAATTGATATAGGTTATAAATGTATAGTTATGAAAAACACATGATATTGTAAGTTATTTTGTGAAATAAAACAGGCAAAAAAGAAATAAAATAAATAAAGGAAAATATTTTTGATCTGCAATCAGGATTTACCAGTTCTTTCTCTGGGTATGGAAAGAATTTTTCATTGTATTTTCTTCAGAATTTCTTAGATCACTATATTGCTGTCAATAGCTGTTATTCATAGAAGATTATTATAAAATATTGATGACTGTTCAAAATTCTCCTGGTTTTGCTCATTTCACTTTGATTCAATTCATGTAAGTCTTCCATTGTTTTTCTTAAAGCACCTTGTTCATTTTTCTTTAATGAATAATAGGATTCCATCACAATCATATACAACTTGTTCTGCCATTCCTCATTTTCCAATTTTTTTTCCACCATTACAAGAACTGCTGTATATATTTATTTATACACAAAGTTTCTTTATGTTTTTTTTTATTCTGGTTTATAGTTCTTTGTTAGAGGGTATGCTTGGTTTTATAAATCTTTGGACAACATGAACTGATGCTGAGTGAAATCAGCAGAACCAGGAAAACATTATACACAGCAACAAGACTATATGATGATCAATTTTGATGGACATGGTTTTCTTCAACAATGATGTGATTCAAACCAGTTGTGCTGCAATGAAGATAGTCATATACATCCAGAGAGAGGCCTGTGGGAACTGAGAGTGAACCACAACACAGCATTTTAACGCTTTCTGTGAATATTTCCATGCATTTTGTTTTCCTTCTTAGGTTGTTTTTTTTTCTTCTTCTCTTTCTAGATCTGATGTTTCTTGTGCAGTAAGATAACTGTATAGATATGTATACATGTATTGTATTTGTCATATAATTTATCCTATCTAGCATGTATTAGATTACCTGTCATCTAGGGGTGGGGGTTGGGGGGAAGGAAAGGAAAAGCTGGGGGAAAAAAAAGTTTTTTTTGCAAAGGTCAATGTTGAAACGTCACTCATATATTTTGTAAATAAAAAGCTTTATAAAAAAATAAAATAAATCTTTGGACAAAACTTCAAATATGTCAGCTTTTTTGATCTTTGACTATTCATACTATTCATAACATTTTGTCTCTTCTCAGGATTTTAAGGGAAGCTTAGAGGCTGTAAAGATGACTTTTGTGTGGGGGTTGAATTTTGATTTTGGGTTCTATAGCTCATGAAGCCCTCCCAGTGTATTTCATAACTATTGATTGATATGTTAGAAAGATTTGATTAAACAGTGTATTTGCTAAGGGAGTAATAGCTAAAATAAGTAGTGAAAAAAAGCCCCATTCATCCGGTCACTGATACACTTTCTCACTAATTCTCTTTGTTGCTAAAAGTCCATTTCTCTCTTTTGTAGCAGTATTCATGCAATTCTCTTTGATCAATATGCAATAGTTATGATGGAATTTTTAGTAATAAAACGACTTTTTCTCAATGAGGCTAGTTTGTTTTTGTTTTGATCAATGAAATTCTGAAGACCCTGCACATGAAAAAGTCCACATTTTCTGACCTTCTGTCTTTTGCAAGGTTTTCCTCAAGTCAAGGTGGCTAGATCTATTCTTCCAAATACAAGGAATTTACTTCAAGAAGTTGGCTGGAGTTACTTCCTTCTCATTTCTCACTAATTATTTTTGTGTTCTGAATTGGTCCAACTTGCAAAACTCCCATTGCCATGAATTTAAATCCTTTAGTTTCAATGGGCTGTCAATCCATTTCATCTAATGGCCATCACTTCTAAATTGATCCAGTTTTTATACCTAAATGAACAGATTGTTCATGTTTAGTTAAAATGTCTTTCATTTATTCAATAAAGATATCTTGACTTTGTAGTTCACAATTAACATACTTCTGATTCATTAATTAAATGTAGATATCTGGACATTCTGTAATTAATGAGGTAAGAGTATGGTATGTTCTTCATACATATGTATAATGGATAACGTTTCTTTCTTCTTTTATTGACTATATGTTAGCTCTATTTTCTTGGAGTCTCTAGGTTATATATATTAGAATTGGGAACATGGGGGTAAAAACTGACAGTCTACATTTGAAGAAAGTCAGACTCAGAGATAGAGAAATCATTTCTGAATCAAAAAGCCAGAATTTGATTTCAAACTTTGATGATTAAGGAAACTTGATAAATCACTTATATTCTTGAAGCCTTGGCGACTTTATCTTTAAATTAAGGATAGCAGTTCTTATAACACTACATTTTAGGTTCTTTTTCATACATTCTAATAGTAAATTTTGGAATGCTGCATAATTTTAAATTTTCATAATTCTTAATGTAATCAAATTAGCATCATCATAAAAGGATTTTGAAAAATCATTTGAATAAAGAAGCAAATGATGTTTTAGTAAGCATTCACTATATGAAAAGAACAAGCATACAAATAAAAAAATAAGTCACTATTCTCAAAAAGCTCACAACCTACAAGCCATTCTTCAATTTTTAAATATCAAACTTTTTTTTCTGATGACATTAAAACAATTTCTAATCATGAAAATTTCTCTAAATTATTATTGATCAGAATAATCCAAATTAAGACAACTCTAAGATACCACTACATACCTTTCAAATATGCTAACATGACAGGAAAAGGTAAAATAAATGTTCGGGGGATTAATGTGAACTGATCCCACCATTCTGGAGAACAATTTGGAAGTAAGCCGAAAGAACTATCAAATTGTGCAGATTCTTTATCCAGCAGTGTCTCTACTGAGCCTGTATCCCAAAGAGATCATATAAAGAGAGAATAGAAATGTTTGCAGCATCCCATTTTGAAGTGACAAGGAAATGGAAACTGAGTGGATGCCCCTCAGTTGGGGAAATAGCTGAATAAGTTATGGTGTATGAATGTTATGGAATATTATTGTTCTATAAAAAATTATCAGCAAAATGATTTCAGAAAGCCCAAGGAGGCTTACATCAACCAATATTAAGTGTAGTGAGTAGAACTAAGAAAACATTTGTACAAGATTATACAATGATCAATTCATATCTCTTCTCAACAGTAAGGTGATTCAGGAAAAGAGGAAAAGAAAAGAGAGGGCAAGATAGCAGAATAAAGTCAGGAAGCTCTTGAGCTTTCCCAGTTTTCTTCTAAAATCACATGAATCCAAGCCTCTGAACAGAGACTGATGGAATGAAACCACTCTCCAGTTCAATAGACTCAACTTCAAGAAAGGTCAGTCTCACTGGGGTGAAAAAGTGTTTGACTTAGATGAGATAGAGAGGGGCTTAATCATAGCAAATCAGCAACTAAGACCCTCTGTCCTGGCTCAGTAAAGCAGCAAATCAGTGGGGGCAGCTTCCAGTCACAGCTCAGAAGGCAAACTCTAGGAAACCAAGCTGTTTGCTAAACAGAGCAGGAAAAACTGCCCCTTCCAAACACAAGGGGCCCCTGTGCTGAATGCCAAGGCTCAGAGCTGCACAGGAAGCTTGGAACAGTGTCATTTTTACTCCAGGAGTAGAGCTGCACATTAAAAGTAATTAAAGAAGAAATAACAAAAGAAAAGGAACAAATGATCAAGAAATAGAAAAGGACATTGAGATAGAAAGCTACTATGGTGACAGAGCCAACCAAAACACCAACTCAGACAAGGCCAGAATGTCTACAGAAGAAATCTCAGAGTGAAGTAAATTGGTCTCAAGCACAAAGAGGATGCTTGAAAATTCTCTCAAATGGCTTCAAAAGGCAAATAAAACAGATAGAAGAAAAAATAATTTTAAAAATGAGAAGTATGCATGAGAGAGTCAATAGTTTGGAAAAAAGGAAGGAAAAAAATTATCTGAAGAAAATAACTCTTTAAACAGTATAATAAATCAAATGGAAAAAGAGATAAAAAAATTAACTAAAGAAAATTGCACAATAAAATTTAGAACAGGACAAATGGAAGCTATTGACTTTGTGAGACAGTGAGAATAAATGAAACAAACCAAAAAGAATGAAAAAAAATAGCATTGACAAAATAGTCAACTTGGAAAATATATCCAAAAGAGACAATTTAAAAATTATTGGCCTACAGAATTGGCCATTATTGGCCATTACCAAAAAAATACCCTTGATTGCTTTCTACAAGAGGTCATTAAGGAAAACTGTCCCAATAAATTAGAAACAGAGGGGGAAATACTCATTAAAAGAATCCATCGATCATCTCTGGAAAGAGATCTCAAAAGGAAAACCCCAAGGAATATTGTTGTGAAACTCCAAAACTATAATCTCAAGGAAAAAATGTTGTAAGCTGCCAGAAAACAAAACAATTCAAATATCAAGAAGTAACAGTAAGGATTATCCAGTATCTGGCAACTTCTAATAAAGGACTGAAAGGCCTACAACATCATATTGTGGAAGACAAAAGACCTGGGGGTACAACCAAGAATTCACTACCCAGTGAGACAGAGAATTCTATTTCAGGAGAGGAGATAGAACTTCAATGAAATAAGAGACTTTCAATCATTGCTATTGAAAAAAAACAGAACTAAAAAGAAAATTTAATCTACAAACACAGGACTCAAGAAAACCATAGAAAGGTAA
>JAJPUD010030385.1:491-13210 GCA_023553655.1 Myrmecobius fasciatus | reverse complement strand
TCCAGTTTTTCACATCTCTGTTGCAGGGCAATGTTTCCTTCTTGCACTGCTCTCAATTTATTTCCCCAATTTTCTTCTAGCTCTCTTTTGAGATTCTTTATGGAATCTTCCAGGTAAGCCTTCTGAAAGGGAGACCAGCTTAAGTCCACCTTTGTGGCTTCATCTGGGATTGTTTTCAGAATCTCAGGATCTGGGGACTGCTCTGGTTTCTCTCCGTAAAAGCTGTCTATGGTGAGAGCTTTCTTCTTCTTGCTCATGATGTTTGGCTGAGGTATCAGTCACCAGCAGGGAATTCTACAGCAGCAGCAGTGGCAGCAGCAGCAGCAGCAGTGATTTCAATTTTCCCTGGGGCAATTTGCCAAATTGACTTCCGGTCTGGGGCTGATCTGGCTACATCCGCACTAGGACCACACTTTCAGCTGCTCTCAATCCATCCTTTATCAAAGGTAGACCTGCCAAAGCACCTGCCCACAAGCAGAACAAAGTGGTCCACGGGTCTCCCAGGGAGTTCCTGGCAGCCTAAAATCTTCTGGTCCTTCCCAGCACCAGACTTGCACCCCAGCTGCTCACTGACGTCTGAGCGCCGGGAGCTGCTCCCCTGCCCATCTAAAACTGACCTTCTCCAGAGTTCTTTCAAAGTAGATATTTGATAGAAGTGCATTGTAGTCCAAGTGTTTGGTGGCGCCCTCACTCCAGAACCAGTTCAGAGGCTCAGTTTGTCTGTGTCTGAGGGAAGGTCTCAGGAGCTCACAGAGAACGCTGTCTGCAGTTTGCCATCTTGGCTCCCACAGCTAGGCAATGTTAAGTCTAACTCTCTTTTGAGATTCTTTAAGCAATCTCCCAGGAAAGCCTTGTGAAATGGGGACCAGCTCATGTCTCCCTTTGTGGCTTACTCTGAAGTTGCTTTAATTTTCTGAATTTCAGGACCTGGGGTCTGTTCTTCTCGCTCTCTATAAAAGCTGTCTATGGTGAGAGTCCTTTTTTTATTATTCATTTTTAAGTCTTGAGATCTGTTCCAAGCAAAGGAATGACAGCTGCTTTCATTTGCCCTGGGGTGGTTCGACTGATTGACTTTCTGGGCAATGGGGGCCAGGTCCAGGTTTCTCAGTTGTTTAAAATCTACCTTTTACAAAAGGTAGATCTGCCAAAGCACCTGCCCGGAAGCAGCACAGAGTGGGCCAAGAGGCTCATAGAAACTTCCCCGGTGCTTAGAATCTACCACGCTGAGTCTGACCCGGCTTTCTGCCCCGTCTGTGCTACAGTCTGGGCTTGGCAAATTGTCCCCCTGCCTGACTGAAACAGACTGGTCTGAAGCTCTTTCAAGGGTAACTCCTTGTGGAATGTGTTATATTCCAAATATTTGGGGTGCTTGACTCCAAAGTCAGTTTAGAGGCTTAATCAGCTGTTGGTTTGAGAGAAGGTCAGAGGAGGTCACAGAGAGTCACATCTGCAGTCTGTAATTTCTCTACTACTTTCCTGAAATTCCATATGCAAATGTCATTATATAAAGAATGAAAGGACCTTTTGTCCATTAACTGGACAAGCTGAAAATGAGAAAATCAGTCTCATACATTGTTCTTTCATCTATCTAATTAGAAGACTCAATTGACTCTCATTACACTTACATTGCTCCTCTTACTTTGGGAGGAAAATCTTTGGATTTAGAAGAAATGAGTACACTATTCATACCCAATATACATAAGTTGACAATAAGAAAGCAAGTATCTGTCCATGTTAATTCAATCTACCTGGCCCAGTTGAATTGTATAGTCTTGAATCAAAACAAAACAGTAGATAGAATTGTTGAATCAGTATCAGCAATATTTTTTAAACTGTATAAAAAGATGAGATACAAAGAACCTTTGGAAGAGAAAAAGTCAAAAGAAGAAGAAGGAGGAGCAGAAAGAATGAGGAGGAGGACGGGGGAGGGGGGAGAAGGAGAAGAAGATAAAGAAGGAGATAAAAAGGAGATGAAGGAGGAGGAGGAGAAGATAAAGAAGATAAAAAGGACTTGATGAAGAAGGAGAAGGAGGAGGAGGAGAAGAGGAGGAGGACAAGGAGGACAAGGAAAAAAAAGGCTCAGATTATTTTTTCAGGAAGGTTGACTTGAATTTTTGGTAACTTATTTGATTTTATTGAAATACAATCATTTTTTCCTTGGGGATCAGCTCCTAAAGTCAATGAGTAAGGGAAAATCATAAATAGCCAAAATTCTCCCTGAAAATCTTCTAAATTGTCTGTGTATAGCACAATATCTTTAAACAGTTGTATCTGAAAAGATGTTAAGTTCACTTTAAAAAACAACAGTCTATGTCAAAGGACTGAGAGATCTGAGATAATTAATATGGAAATAATTGAATGAAATTTTTTTCCACTAAATAAAACTAAGCTTTTTTTATTATTTTTTTTTATTCAAAAGAGATAAGAAGCTTATTTTCTATTCAAACACACAAAAATAAATGTCATCTAAAGACAGTGAGAATAAGAGAATTCATAATTAAGGCAAAACATCATCTTCACATTTAAGTATGATATTAGTGAATAATGCCTCCATAAAAATTCTTCATCTTTTTTAATTCACCACCAGAAGACTACTGAAAAAATCAAACAGTACAAAGGAAGGACCTTTTTAGATGATCATTAATGTTAGCAATGCTAATTAAGACTGTATTTCTCTATAGCTCTACCAGATTTAGAAAAAGAATAAATTGTTCATGGAAATGATTCCAGAATCAAGTCCAATAAAATGAGATGCTCATATGATTAGAGTCACAATGACAATGAAAATAACTTCAGATTTTTGCCATTGATCATACTCTGAGTGCAATGAAATGAATGATCAGTTTCTGTCTCTGTCTCCATTTTTGATTATCTCCATTTATGTCATTCCCACTGCCTCTCTATCTCTTTTCCTTAATGCAGAACATATATAATGAGATTTGCATAGATTAAATGCATTTGTTTACATCTCCATTACAATAAAGAGATATTCAAGGAGCATCCAGAAAACAAAACAGTGATTACAAAGACTTGGCATGGATTCTTCACAATCAGGTCATACCCAAATAAACTTATGACCTATTTGACACTATGATAAACAAAATTTGACCTGAATATGTCTGACAAATGTCAGATGAAGAAATTAAATGCATTTCTAGTCATAAAAAATGCTCTAAATCAGTATTGATTAGAGAAATATAAATTAAGACAACTCAGAGTTACCACTTCACACATCTCAGATTGGCCAAGATGACAGAAAAAGATAGTGATAAATGTTAAAAGAGTTGTGGGGAAACTGGTACACTAATTCATAGTTAGTGGAATTAGGAACTAATTCAACCATTCTGGAGACCAATTTGGAATTATGCTCAAAGGGCTATCAAACTGTGCATGTCCTTTGATCCAGCACTTTCTCTACTGGGTCTGTGTCCAAAAGAGATCATAAAAAAGGGGAAAGTATCCACATGTGCAAAAATGTTGATAGCAGCCCTTTGATAAATGGGAAGGAACTGGAAACTGATTGGATGCCATCAGTTGGGGAATGACTGAATAAGTTATGGCATATGAATCTAATGGAATATTATTTTTTATAAGAAATGCTCAGCAGGCTATTTTCAGAAAAGTCTGTAGAAATTTATGTGAATTGAAGCTAAGTGAAGTGAGTAAAACCAAGAAGACTTTGTATGTAGCAACAACAAGATTATGTGATAATCAGTTATGATGGACTTGGCTCTTTTCAACAGTGAGGTGATTCAGGCCAGTTCCAATAGACTTATGATGGAGAGAGTCATATGAATTCAGAGAGGGAATTATGGGGACTGAATGTGGATCACAACATAGTATTTTCACCTTTGTTGTTATTGTTTTTTTGTTTTTTCCTTATTCATTTTCCCCCTAATGATCTGATTTTTCTTGTGCAGATGACAGATCTGGAAATATGTTTAGAAAAACTGCACATTTTTAACCTATACTAGATTAATTGTTGCCTAGGTAAGGGTAGAGTTGGGGAGGGAAAGGGAAACATTTGGAACACAAGGTTTTGCAAGGGTGAATATTGAAAACTATCTTTGCATGTATTTTGAAAAATAAAAATCTATTATTATAATTTTTTATAAAACAAAGTTTCTGGGTTGTTTTTTTGTTTTGTTTTGTTTGAGAAAAGATGTAAAGATGTTTTCTAGAAACAACATTATTAAGAAGGCCTTGGAGATATTATTGGAAGAGAAATAGTATGTGCTCTCCTCCACTTCTACTCCACAAGTTTTGCCCTTCATGAAAAGTTTTTACCTTTCCATTTGGGAAAGTGCAAAATGCCCTATCTAATTTAGAACTGGGATAGTCAGCACAGAACTGCTTATTATACTTGGGATGCTGTAGGGGACAGGAAAAACAGTGATTGCTTTTTGGAAGATCATCCTCTCAAGCCACCTTTGTGTTGTCCAAAGATCAAGATTTCCTTCTCCCCTCACCCACTTCAAATCCTTTGACTCAGATACCAAAAGAAAACCTGAAGATAGAAAGAGTGATTAGGAGATAAGCAGTTCTTATGCTCAAAGAGTTATCAAACTGTGCATACCCTTTGACCCAGCAGTGTTTCTATTCCCAAAGAGATTTTAAAGGAGGGAAAGGGACCCACATGTGCGAGAATGTTTGTGGCAGCCCTTTTTGTAGTGGCTAGAAACTGGAAACTGAATGGATGCTTGTCAATTGGAGAGTGGCTGAATAAATTATGGTATATAAATGTTATGGAATATTATTGTTCTGTGAGAAACGACCAGCAGAATGATTTCAGAGAGGCCTGGAAAGACTTACATGAACTGATGCTGAGTGAAACCAGCAGAACCAGGAGATCATTATACACGGCAACAACAATACTATATGATGATCAATTCTGAAGGACATGGCTCTCTTCAACAATGAGATGATTCAAATTAGTTACAGTTTTCCAGTGATGAAGATAGTCATATATGCCCAGAGAGAGGCCTGAGGGAACTGAGTGTGGACCACAACACAGCATTTGAACGCTTTCTCTGAATATTTCCTTGAATTTTGTTTTCCTTCTTAAGCTGTTTTTTTTTTCCTTCTCTTTCTAGATCTGATTTTTCTTGTGCAGTAAGATAACTGTATAGATATGTATACATATATCGGATTTATCATATAATTTAACGTATTTAACATGTATTAGACTGCTTGTCATCTAGGTGTGGGGGGAAGGAGGGGAAAAATTTGGAACAAAAAAAATTTTGCAAAGGTCAATATAGAAAAATCACTCATATGTTCTGTAAATAAAAAGCTTTAATTAATAAAAAAGAGACAAGCTGTTCAGAATCAAAATTTCTGCATATTATCCACTTCCTTCAGCAATTAAAAAGCAGTTCCTAGGCACTAGCACCAGACACCAGATTATGTAAAACTGGAAACCTGAAAGGAAAGAATGAGGTCTTAAAGAGAAAACATCAAAGCTTCATCTCATATAAATTACAGTTTGTGTAATTGGATTTAAAACTCTTTGAATGACAGGATCTGAAAAGTAATTAGCCAAGGCTCAATATCAGCTTGGGAAAAATTGTAGTAGAGTGTCTCAGGGATCTCAAATTGATGCTCTGCTAATTCAAATAATTTGGATAAAAATATAGACATTATTATTTCCAAATTTACAAATTCATCTAACTTTTTTTTTTAACTGAAGAATTTTCACTTTGGGACCATAACTTTCTTTATGATAGCTGAAGCTTATTCTTCTTTTCTTTACCATATACTTGGAGAAACAAGAAATAGTGTTCTGAAGAAAAATGTCTAAAATGGTACTTGTTTAATTTTTTAGTGAAGTAGGGATGGGGTGGAGGGGGGTGCAACATTTATGTCCATCAAATGTGATGAGAATATCTCTGAATTATGGCTTTTAATTTTTGTGTAGCCAAAGAACTCTGAATTACAGTCTTTGTTTTTTCTTTTTTAATTAATTAATTAAAATGCATCTTCTCTTCCATAAAGCTTTTTTTGAATATATAAAAGAGAAAGCTCAAAAAATTCCCTATAACAATTATATATAATTATGCATAATCAATTACCCAACCAACCATACTGATGTCCCCTGTAGGGTTATCTAGTTGGTATGATAAATTCAAAAAGATCTGAGTTAAAATCTGTCTCAAAGTGTGGAAACAAGATCACTGAGAAAAGCCAGGAAGTTGACTGAATTCTTCACAGTTTCCCTCAGAAACAATGTTAAGCCAAGCCTCTAAACAGATTCTGGAGTAACAGAACCAACAAAATGATTTAGTGAAACAATTTTTCACCTTAAGATAATTTAGAATAATTCACAAATGTCTGTTTCACTTGAGTAAAAGTTGAGCTTAACCCATCACAGACTGCATGTAGGCAAGGAGGAGATGATTAGCCTCAGAATAAATCAGCAACCAAGAGCCCTCAGTCTTGATGCAATTCAAGGGGTACATCAGACCAGGGATGATGCCTCTAGTCCCAGAAAAAAAGGCAAATTTACAGCCTGCAAAATAGGCAACAACGGTGTGATTAGATCAGGCTAACCCAGTGAAGTAAGCAAGCCACTAATCCACCCAGTAAGTAAAGCTAGGCCCATAAGCACTAGCAAAAGAATCTTGGGTCAGTCGTCCCATTACTCCAGTAGGAGAGTCCAAATTCAAAAGCCAGAAAATAGCCCAAAAAATTAACAGGAAAAAAAAACAAAAAACAAACAAACAAAAAAACTTTATACATAGTAATTTATTATGGTTACAAGGAAGCCACAAAAGCCTTATTCTAAGAACTCACAACGGATTTTAAATTTTAAATAAAGGGGTTAACAGAAAATTTGGGAAAAGAAATGAGAGCTTTATGAGAAAGTGTCAAAAGCTTGGAAAACAAAGGATAAAATTAACTGAAGAAAGCAATTTTTTAAAAAAGTAGAATTAGTCAAATGGAAAAGGAGGTATTAAATCAGAAAATAATTCCTTAAAAATTAGAACTGGGCAAATGGAAGCTAATGACTCTATGAGATATCAGGAATCACTTCCACAAAATCAAAAGAATAAAAAAAAATTGCTCAGTTAAAAACAGCCAACCTGGAAAATAGATGCAGGAAAATTACTTGAACTACCTGAAATCCATGTTGAGAGACAGAGACGGTGACAGAGATAGAGAAAGAGACAGAGAGAGAGAGAAAGAGAGAGAGAGACAGGGACAGAGAGAGAGAGAGAGAGAGATGGGGGGGAGGAAGAAGGAGGCAGAAAGCAGAAGGGAGAGAGAGAGAGTGAGCCTGGACAACAATTTTCAGCAAATTATCAAGGAAAACTGCATTGATATGCTAGAAGCATATATAGAGTAAAATAGTCACTGCAAAATTTGTGAGTGCTCACACACATACACACACACATTCCAGAAAAGGAAGAACAAAAACCCACTGATTGCCTTCAGGAAGAGGTCTCAAATGAAAACTTCAAGGAATATTATAGCTGAATTCCAGTATTATCAGGTCAAAGAGAAAATAGTGCAAACAGCTAGAAAGAAACAATTCTAATATCAAGGAGCAATGGTCAGTATTGCACAAAACTTAGCAGTTTCTACATTAAAGGATTGGAATTCATGGAATATGAAATTATGGAAGGCATACCACTATTATTCAACATTTTATTGGAAATGTTGGCTTTAGAAATAAGAAAAAAAAAGAGAAATTAAAGGAATTAGAATAAGCAGTGAGGAAAAAAAAACTATCACTTTGCAGATGGTATGATGATATACTTAAGGAATCCTAGAAAATCATCCAAAAACCTACTCAAAACAATTCACAGCTTTATGGAAGTTGCAAAATATAAAATAAACTCATGAAACATATATATATATATATATACATATGTATATGTATATATATGACATATATATACATAATTATAATTTCTATTTATTACTGACAAAGCCCAGCAGCAAAAGATAGAAAGAACAATTTCATTTAAAATTACTGTAGACAAAATAAAATATGTGGGTGTCCACCTGCCAAGACAAACCCAAGAACTATATTAACATAATTACAAAATACTTTTCACACAAATAAAATCTGAACTAAGCAATTGGGAAAATCTCAATTGCTCATGTGTAGGCAGAACTACTATTATAAAAATGACAATTCTGCCGAAATTGGTCTACTTGTTTAGTGTCATAGCAATCAAACTACCAAAAGTTATTTTTATAGAACCAGAAAAAATAATAACAAAATTCATCTGGAAGAACCAAAGATGCAGCAGATCAAGGGAATTAAGAATGAAAAAAAAAATCAAGAATGGTAGTAGTACCAGACCTAAAATGATATCAAGAATCAGCAGTCATCAAAATCATTGATGAACAGGTTGATTTTAGAAAGGCCTGGAAAGATTAACACAAACTAATTCTAAGCAAAACAAGCAGAACCAGGAATTCATTGTACAGAATAACAGCAAGATTTTGTGATAATCAACTATGAAACATTTGGTTTTTGTTATTGGTTCTGTTATCCAAAGCAATTCCAATACACTTTAAACATAAAATGCCAAGAACTATGAGATAGAATATAAATCAACACAAGCTATGGTTAATGCTTTTTTATTTTTTTTAATCTTTTCCATAGTTTTTCCCTTTTTCTCTGATTTTTCTTTCCCAAGATGATTAAAGCAAGGTGTATTAAAATTTATTTTTTTAATTTAATTTAAAAAATTTAAGTAATTAAAAAAAATTCTGGAATGCAAAGAAACTACAATCTATAATCAAGAATTAACTATGCAGCAAACCTAAGCATAATCTTTCACAGGAAAAATGGACATTCAATGACATAAGGGTATTTCAATCATTTTTAATGAAAAGAGCAGAACTGAACAGAAAATCTAATTTTCAAATACAAGATTCAAAAGAAGTATTAAAAAGATAAAGAGAAAAGTTGGGGAGGGGGAAATGTTATTAAAAGATTAAACTGTATACATATCTATCCTAGAAGAAAATTGTTACTCTTGAGAACTGAACCTTTATCAGGGTCTGGGTATAAGTCCATTTTGATGTAATGATAAAAAAAGAAATTATGGGATGGATAAAGGGTTGTACTTGGAGAAAATTAAAAGGAAGGAAAAAGGAGATAAGTTATATCATGTCAAGAAGGTCAAGATCTACTTATTGTAAAGGAAAAGAGAATAAGATGACCTTTGTTTAAGCTTTAACCTCATCAGATTTGACTCAAAGGGAATAATATACACACTCCTTTAGGTATAGAAATTTTTCTCACCATATAAGGAAGAAGGAAGAAAAGGGATAAAGAAAAGGGAGTATGTGGAGAGAAGGTAAGACACATTGAGGGACTTGGAAGTCAGAGGCAAAATACTGGTAAAGAGGGATAGGTTGAAAGGAGATACAAAAGTAAAAAACTGGGGATAAATTAGAATAAGGGAAATAGACAGTTCTTAATCATAAGCATGATTGTGAATTTTTTTAGATCTTATTTTACCACTTTTTCCCTCTTTTCCCCAGTATGCCAACTTTTCCCCCTCTAGTTCTCTTTTTCATGTTATCAAAGTAATATCTAGTTCAATATACCCCCAAACTTTAAGTATCCCCCTAGTAAAAATAAACTTCTCAAGAGTCTTTTCCTTTTTACCTTTTTATACATTTCTTGAGTTCTGTGTTTGGATGTCGAATTTTTTGTTCAGATCTGGTCTTTTCATTAGAAATAGGTGAAATTCACCTATATCATTGAATGACCATCTTCTTCCCTGGAGGATAATGCTCATTCTAGCTGGATAGGTTATTCTTGGCTGCAATCCAAGTTCCTTTGCGCTTTGGAATATCTGGTTCCAGGCCCTTCGATCCTTCAATATGGAGGCTGACAGATAGTGTGTGATTCGAATATTGGACCTCGGTATTTGAATTGTTTATTTCTAGCTGCTAGCAGAATCTTTTCCTTGGTGCGATAGTCCTGAAATTTGGCCACGATATTCCTTGGGGTTTTAATTTTGGGGTCTCTTTCAGGAGGTGATCGGTGAATTCTTTGAATGGTGATTTTGCCTTCTGATTCTACAATCTCAGGGCAGTTTTCTTTCAGGATTTCCTGGAAGATAGTGTTTAGATTCTTTTTTTCATCTTGGCATTCAGGAAGTGCAATAATCCTTAGATTGTCTCTCCTAGATCTATTTTCCAAGTCAGTTGTTTTTCCTAGGAGATATTTCATATTTTCTTCTAATTTTTCATTTTTTTGTTTTTGTTTGACTGATTCTTGAAGTCTTATTGAGTCATTCACTTGCATTTATTCAATTCTTATTTTTAAATTGTTGTTTTTTCAGTTACCTTTTTAAGCTCCTTTTCTAACTGGCCAATTTGTTCATTGCACTCTTTTTTCACTTCACTAATTTTATTTTTCAATAAATTGGTGTCTTTATCATATCTCTTTTGGAGGGCTTCTTGCACTGACTTCAGTTTATTTTCCCATTTATCCTCCAACTCTGTTTTGAGATTCTGTATGCAATCTTCCAGAAAGGCCTTTTGAAAAGGGGACAAGTGATGGTCCTTAATAACATCCTCTGAAGTTTTGTCTAAAGGAACCTCAGAATCTGGGGTCAGCCCTTCTCTGTCTCGATAAAAGCTGTCTATGGTGAGAGCTCTTTTTTGCTTCTTCATTTTTTTTTTTAAACAGTGTGTATATCTCTTTAAGGTTTGGCAAAACCTCGGTGCGGAGCCAAGATGGCGGAGTGAAAACATGACTCTTTGCGTCTCCTCCGAGCTTCTCTCAAATCAACAATAAAATAAGCCTCCGAACTGATCTTCAAGTCAACGAATTTGGAAATAATTGGATACTGCTTGATGATAACTCGAAGAACTTCACATCAGGTTTGTCTATATTGGACAGAGGGATAAAAAGTGGTGTAGGCCGGAAGGGAGGGTGGGACTCAGCTCAGCTCATTGTGGCAAAAACTCCAAACTCCAAACTCCAACCACCTGGAGTTTATCTGAGGCACTCGGGACACTCTGCCTGGATTCCGGGCAGGTGTTCTGGCAGACTTGCCTTGTTTAAGGAGTAATTCGGACTTGGTCTTAGCTCCCATCAGCCAAGCACCTTAAATTAATTCCCCAAATTGCCCCAGGGCAAGGAGCTTTAGCTGAGGGTTTTCCAGAAAAAAAAACTTTTCACAAAATGTAGTACTCAGAGAGCATAGGAATAAATAGAGTTTTACTTAAAAGTATAGGCAACATCTATGTAAAACCATCAGTAAACATCATAAACAATAGGGATAAGATTAAAACACTCCCAGTAAAATTAGGAGTGAAACAAATATGCCCATTAACACCACAATTATTCAATATAGTATTAGAAATGTTAACTTAACAATAAGAAGAGAGATTGAAGAAATTAGAATAGGCATGAAGAAACAAAACTATGATTCTTTGCAGGTGATAAGATGGGATACTTACTAAACATTAGCAAATCGACTAAAAACTTCTTAAATAATTAACAACTTTAGCAAATTTGCAGGATGCATAATAACTTCATATAACTCAACAGCATTTCTATGTTTCTAACAAAGCCTAACAGCAAGAGATAGAAATAGAAATTCCATTAAAAATAACTATAGAGGGGGGTGGAGCCAAGATGGCGAACTGCAGACAGCGTTCTCTGTAAGCTCCTGAGACCTTCCCTCAGACACAGACAAATTGAGCCTCCGAACTGGTTTTGGAGTGAGGGCTCCACCAAACGCTTGGACTACAACGCACTTCTATCAAATATCTACTTTGAAAGAACTTCTGAGGTCACTTTTAGACGAGCAGGGGATCAAGCAGCTCCCGGTGCTCAGACGCCAGTGTGCAGCCAGGGTTCAAGTCCAGGGCTGGGACGGACCAGAAGATTTTAGGCTGCCAGGAAGTTCCTGGGAGACCCTTGGGCCACTTTGCTCTGCTTGCCGGCAGGTGCTTTGGCAGGTCTAACTTTGATAAAGGGTGGATTGAGAGCAGCTGAACGTGTGGTCCTAGTGCAGATCTAGCCAGATCAGCCCCAGACCGGAAGTCAACTTGGCAGACTGCCCCAGGGCAAATTGAAATTGCTGCTGCTGCTGCAGAATTCTCTGCTGGTGACTGATAACTCAGCTAAGAATCATGAGCAAGAAGAAGAGAGCTCTCACCATAGACAGCTTTTATGGAGAGAAACTAGAGAAGTCCCCAGATCCTGAGATTCTGAAACAATCTCAGATAAAGCCACAAAGGCAGACTTAAGCTGGTCACCCTTTCAGAAGGCTTATCTGGAAGATTGCATAAAGAATCTCGAAAGAGAGCTAGAAGAAGATTGAGGAAATAAAGTGAGAGCAATGCAAGAAGGAAATATCGCCCTGCAACAGAGATGTGAAAAATTGGAAAATAAGTCTGGTGAATCGGAAACAGACAAAAATTCACTGAAAAACAAAATTGGTGAATTGGAAAAAGTCACCAACTCACTGGAAAATAAAAATAGTGAATTGTTAAAAGATAACAATTCATTGAAAAATAAAATTAGTGAATTGGAAAAAGACAACAATTCACTGAAAAATAAAATTGGCAAAATGGAAAAAGAATGCAATGAACCAAAAAATTCAATTGGCCAGTTACAAAAGGACCTAAAAAAGATAACTGAAGGAAATAATACCTTAAAAATTAAAATTGAACAAATTGAAATGAATGACTCAATAAGATTTCAAGAATCAGTCAAACAAAAACAAAAAAAA
>JAJPUD010030384.1:788-13210 GCA_023553655.1 Myrmecobius fasciatus | reverse complement strand
AGCATCGTAACTAGCTGCCATTACACAGCACCTTAAAGCAATCAATCAAACAACAGGTCTGATAAGCACCAGAAATAATTCAATCAGCGGAGCTGCCCAGCCCCTGACAATTCATTCAGCAGAACTGCCCAGTTCCTGAAATAACTCAATCAGCAGAACTGCCCCAGGGCAAATTAAAGCAGCTGTCCCACCTTTGCCCTAAACAGACCTCATACCTTTAAAAAAAATAAATAAAAAACCAAAAAGAGCTCTCACCATAGACAACTTTTATGGAGAGAGGGAAGAACAGGCCTCAAATCCTGAGGCCCCTAAAGGTAAAGCAACTCCAGAAAAAGCCCCAAAGAGAGACATAAACTGGTCTCCATGTCACAAGGCTTTCTTTGAAGATTGCATAAAGAATCTTGAAAGAGAGTTAGAAGAAACATGGGGAAATGAAATGAGATCACTGCAAAACAAAATGGAAAAAATGCAAAAAGAATCCAGTGAACAAATTGGCCAATTACAAAAGGAGCTAAAAATAATAACTGAAGAAAATAAAACATTAAAATTTAGAATCGAAAAAATGAAAGTGAATGACTCATCAGGACTTCAAGAATCAGGCAAAGAAAAACAAAAAAATGAAAAGATGGAAAAAATATAAAATATCTTCTGGGAAAAGCAACTGACTTGGAAAATAGATCAAGGAGACACAATCTAAGGATTGTATGGCTTCCTGAAAGCCATGATGAAAAAAAGAACCTAGACACTATCTTCCAGGAAATCATAAAGGAAAACTGCCCTGATATATTAGACTCAGAAGGCAAAATACTTATTGAAACAATCCACTGATCACCTCCTGAAAGAAACACAAAAATTAAATCCCCCAGGAAAATCATGGCTAAATTCCAGAACTATCATACCAAGGAAAAGATCTCATCAGATTTGGCTCTGGTTAAATAATATTGGATTATGATATATTGGGTTTCCAATAATGACATATTGGGTATCAAAAAGAAACTTGTCCTATCTTATAAGAAAACAGGAGGGATAAGGGGAAAAGACAGGGAATAGACTAATAGAAGGGAAAACAGAAGAATTATAGGACAGGTGTAAAAAAGGAGTTGGGGCTCTAAAGGGGAAGGATTGTTTGAGGGAAGTGATTATCAAAAGCAAAATACTAAGGAGGAGGGAAAGGGGATAGGAAAGAGAAAAGCATAAACTAGGGTAAATAAGATGACAGGAAATACAGAATTAGTTATTTTAACTGTGAATGTGAATGGAATGAACTCTCCCATAAAGAAGAAGCAGAGAGCAGACTGGATTAAAAACCAGAATTCAACAATATGTTGTATACAAGAAACACATCTAAATCATAGAGACACATACAGGGTGAAGGTAAAAGGCTGGAGCAGAATCTATTATGCTTCAGGTGAACAAAAAAAAATAACAGGGGTAGTAATCCTGATCTCAGATCAAGTAAAAGCAAAGATAGATCTAAATAAAAGAGACAAAGAAGAAAACTATATCTTACTAAAGGGTACCATAGACAATGAAGCAATATCAATACTAAACATATATGCATCAAGTGGTATAGCAGGAAAATTCCTAGAGGAAAAGTTCAGAGAGATGCAAGAAGAAACAGAAAGCAAACCTATAATGGTGGGGGATCTCAACCTCCCTGTCTCAGAACTAGATAAATCAAACCACAAAATAAATAAGAAAGAAGTTAAGGAGGTAAACAAAATGTTAGAAAAGTTAGGTATTATAGATCGTTGGAGGAAATTAAATGGAGACAGAAAGGAGTTTACTTTTTTCTTGGCAGTCCATGGAACTTATATAAAAATTGACCATGTGTTAGGACACAAAAACCTCAAAATCAAATGCAGGAAGGCAGAAGTAATAAATGTATTTTTTCTCTGATCATGACAGAATAAAAATCTCATGCAATATAAGGCCAGGAAAAAAATCGAACAAAAAGCAATTGGAAACTAAGTAATTTTATCCTAAAGAATGAATGGGTGAAACAGCAAATTACAGACACAATTACTAATTTCATCCAAGAGAATGACAATAATGAGACAACATACCAAAATTTGTGGGATACAGCCAAAGTGATAATAAGGGGAAATTTTATATCTCTGGATGCTTATTTGCATAAAATAGAGAAAGAGAAAATTAATGAATTGGGCTTGCAACTAAAAAAGCTAGAGAAAAAACAAATTAAAACCCCCAATAAAATATGAAACTTGAAATACTAAAAATAAAGAGATGAACAAAATTGAATGTAAAAAAACTGTTGAATTAATATATAAAACTAAAAGTTGGTTTTATGAAAAAACCAACAAAATAGATAAACCTCTAGTTAATTTGATTCGAAAAAGGAAAGAGGAAAATCAAATTGTTTGTCTCAAAAATGAAAAGAGAGAACTTTCCACCAAAAAAAGGAAATTAGAGCAATAATCAGGAGTTACTTTGCCCAACTTTATGCCAATAAACTTGATAACCTAAGTGAAATGGAGGAATATCTACAAAAAATATAGATTGCCCCAGATTAACAGAAGAGAAAATAAATTACTTAGTCCCATTTTAGAAAAAGAAATAGAGCAAGTCATTAATCAACTCCCTAAGAAAAAATCCCCAAGACCAGATGGATTTACATGTGAATTCTACCAAACATTTAAAGAAAAATTAACTCCAATATTATATAAACTATTTGTAAAACTAGGGAATGAAGTACTCCTACCAAATTCCTTTTATGATACAGACATTGTACTGATGCCTAAAGCAGGTAAAACAAAAACAGAGAAAGAAAATTATAGCCCAATCCCCCTAATGAATATTGATGAAAAAATCTTAAATAAAATATTAGCAAAGAGATTACATAAAATCATGCCCAAAATAATACACCATGACCAAGTAGGATCTATACCAGGAATGCAGGGATGGTTCAATATTAGGAAAGCTATTAGCACAATTGACTACATCAATAACCAAATTAACAAAAAAAACATATGATAATCTCAATAGATGCAGAAAAAGCATTTGGTAAAATCCAACATGAATTCCTATTAAAAATACTAGAGAGTATAGCAATTAATGGACTTTTCCTTAAAATAATCAGTAGCATCTATTTAAAACCATCAGCTAGCATCATATGTAATGGTGATAAACTGGAACAATTCCCAATAAGATCGGGGTGAAACAAGGTTGCCCACTATCAACATTACTATTCATTATTGTATTAGAAATGCTAGCTTTGGCAGTAAGACAAAAAAAGAGATTAAAGAAATTAGAGTACGTCATGAGGAAACCAAATTACACTCTTTGCAGATGATATGATGGTCTACTTAGAGAACCCTAAAGAATCAAGTAAAAAAAGTATTAGACTTAATCCACAACTTTAGCAAAATTACAGGATACAGAATAAATCCACATAAATCATCAGCATTTTTGTACATCACCAACAAAATGCAACAGCAAGAGATACAAAGAGAAAATCCATTCAAAATAACTTTCGATAGTATAAAATATTTGGGAATATATCTGCCAAGGGAAAGTCAGGATCTATATGAGCAAAACTACAAAACACTCTCCACACAAATAAAGTCAGATCTAAACAATTGGGAAAATATCAAGTGCTCTTTAATAGGTCGAGCAAATATAGTAAGGTGGCAATACTACCTAAACTAATCTATTTATTTAGTGCTGTACCAATCAAACTCCCAGGAAATTATTTAACTGACCTAGAAAAAATAACAACAAAATTCATCTGGAAAAACAAAAGGTCAAGAATTTCAAGGGAATTGATGAAAAAAAAAAAAGTAAATGAGGGTGGCCTAGCTGTACCAGATCTAAAACTATATTGTAAAGCAGTGGTCATCAAAACCATTTGGTACTGTCTAAGAAATAGAGTAGTGGATCAGTGGAATAGGTTAGGTTCACAGGACAAAATACTCAATGGCAATAGTAATCTAGTGTTTGATAAACCCAAAGACCCCAGTTTTTGGGATAAAAACTCACTATTTGAGAAAACGTGTTGGGAAAATTGGAAACTAGTATGGAAGAAACTAGGCATTGACCCACACCTAACACAATGTACCAAGATTAGGTCGAAATGGATTCATGATATAGACATAAAGCATGATGTTATAAACAAATTAGAACAATGTAGGATGGTTTACCTCTCAGACCTGTGGAAGGGCAAGGAATTTTTGACCAAAGAGAACTAGAGATCATCATTAATCACAAAATAGATAATTTTTACTATATCAAGTTAAAAAGTTTTTGTACAAACAAAATGAATGCAGACAAGATTAGAAGAGAAGTAATACACTGGGAAAATATTTTTACATTCAAAGGTTCTGATAAAGGCCTCATTTCTAAAATATATAGAGAATTGACTCAAATATATAAGAATTCAAGCCATTCTCCAATTGATAAATGGTCAAAAGATATGAACAGACAATTTTCAGATGAAGAAATTGATACTATCTCTAGTCACATGAAAATGTGCTCCAAATCACTATTGATCAGAGAAATGCAAATTAAGACAACTCTGAGATACCACTACACAGCTGTCAGATTGGCTAAGATGATAGGAAAAGATAATGATAACTGTTGGAGGGGATGTGGGAAAACTGGGACACTGATACATTGTTGGTGGAACTGTGAAAGGATCCAACCATTCTGGAGAGCAATTTGGAGCTATGCTCAAAAAGTTATCAAACAGTGCATACCCTTTGACCCAGCAGTGTTTCTACTGGGCCTATATCCCAAAGAGATTTTAAAGGAGGGAAAGGGACCCACATGTGCAAAAATGTTTGTGGCAGCCCTTTTTGTAGTGGTAAGAAACTGGAAACTGAAAGGATTCCCATCAATTGGAGAATGGCTGAATAAATTATGGTATATGAATGGTATGGAATATTATTGTTCAGTAAAAAACGGCCAGCAGGATGATTTTAGAGAGGCCTGGAGAAGCTTGCATGAACTGATGCTGATTGAAATCAGCAGAACCAGAACATTATACACAGTAACAAGACTATATGATGATCAATTTTGATGGACATGGTTCTCTTCAACAATGCAATGTTTCAAACTAGTTCCTATTGTTCAGCCATGAAGAAGATAGTCATACACATCCAGAGAGAGGCCTGAGGTAACTGAGTGTGAAGCACGACACAGCATTTTAACGCTTTCTGTGTATCTTTCCCTGCATTTTGTTTTCCTCCTTAGGTTGTTTTTTGTTTATTTGTTTGTTTGTTTGTTTTTCTCTCTCTTTCTAGATCTGATGTTTCTTGTGTGGTAAGATAACTTTATAGATATGTATGCATATATTGGACTTTTCATATAATTTAACATAGCATGTATTAGACTACCTGTCATCTAGGGGTGGGGGTGGGGGGGAAGAAAGGGAAAAGCTTGGAACAAAAAAAAGTTTTGCAAATGTCAATGTAGAAAAATCCCTCATATATTTTGTAAATAAAAAGCATTTAATAAAAAAAGAATGAATTATACTTCCATAAGATAACAATACATCACAAAGTAATCCAGAAATAAAATGATTACATTTTTCTAAAGAGAAAAAGAAATATAAAATATTGGGCAAAGAGACAAAGTCCAGAAAGAAGTAAAATTTTGCTGATTGGAGTTATAAAGCAAAACAATAGGTTTTCATGAAGTGTAATTCTCGATATCCTGAAGGATCATTCCATCATCAGCCTCTAATGAGTAATTCTAAGCAGTATTTCAAATTAATTCATTCAGCAATGTTATTTTATGCACAATGATCCAAAGTATTATTTGTTAGTTTGGTAAGCAAAGACAAAAATGAACAGAACCTATCTTACAGAAGCATTCATCCAGCTGAAGGATGCAACATTATCAAAATCAGCATTGTTTTAGAAATACCACCATTTGAAGAATGAGAAGTTACTTAATAACTAAGCGATAGTAGAATACTTGCTGTATAAAATTCTATCCAAGTTGATCCTTAAAAGATGCTAAGGATTCTAAAAGGAGGGAGTACGTTCCAAAGATGGTGGGTGGATTGCATTAAGAAACATAGATGGGAGGTGGAATGTCAGACAGAAGGAATAGAACACAGACCAGTTTGACTTGAATAGAGGAAGTATGAAGGAAAGTAATATACAAAAAGTAAGTGAAAATAATCTGACGTCAAATGGCTAATGCAACATTTCAGACCTGGCCTGACCTCTGATTCAGCAGCAGTCCTGATGGTTTCCAAATCTCTCAGCCCAGACACACTAAAAAGGACATGGAGTCATCAAAAATGATCTGTGGAACCAGAGTGGTAGCCCAGTGCTCAATCCTAGCACAGGTCCCACTGGGCCTTAGCTCCCACCAGGATTCAAGCTTCAGCAAGGTGGGACTTCTGAATCAGCAGCAGTGCTGGAGGCTTCTGGACTTCTTAGCTTGGGAATACCAGGTAAGACTCGGAGGGTCAGTGGAACGTTTCTGTGGCAATGGAATATGAGTCTGATGTACATTCCCAGTGTAGTCCTGGTCAATAGAACATCAGCCCTGGACAGTACACTGGATCTTACAGCTACATTGTGGCATGGAAACATCTAACAGCTCCGGATCAGAAAAGAGTGCTGCTTGTGGTCAGATTCCTAGAAGGATTTCTGAAAAGTTGCATAAAACCGTTGAATGTTAGGACAGTACACCATTCACCTTGGAAACAGAGCCCTACTTTAACCAATATTTAAAAGAAGAGTAATAGGTAAGGAAAATGAGGAGAAAACCAAAAAAAGTTTCTAAGCATTGAAAATTATTATAGTGACAAGGAAGATCAAAACACTCAATAGATGATAACAAAGTCAAAGCTCCTGCACACAAGCCTCCAACAAAAATAAAATTTAGGCTCAGGCCATGGAAGAGCTTAAAAGGGACTTCAAAAATCAAGTAAGAGAAACAGAGAAAAAATTAGGGAAAGAAAATACTAAAAATTAATGAGGACAAGAGTGTCTTGAAAAGCAAAATTGGGCAATTGGGAAAGGAGATACAAAAGCTCACTGAGGAAAATAATTCCTTAAAAAATAGAACTGAACAAATGGAAGCTAAAAACAGAAACAATAAAGCAAATAAAAAAAATAAAAAATAGAAAATAAAATGTGAAATATCTAATTGGAAAAACAACTGATTTGGAAAATAGATGCAGGAGAGATAATTTTATAATTATTGGTCTACCTGAAAATCGTGATCAAAAAAAAGAGACTGGACATTATCTTTCAAGGAATTATCAAGGAAAACTTATCTGATATTCTAGAACTAGAGTAAATGGAAATTGACAGACTCCACTGTCATCTCATGAAAGATATCCCAAAATGAAAACTCCCATGAATATTATAGCCAAATTCTAGAATTCCGAGTGCAAGGCGAAATATTGCAAACATTTAGAAAGAAGCAATTGAAGTATAGTGAAGCTACAGTCAGGATAACACAAGATTTAGCAGCTTCTCCATTAAAGGACCAGAGGACTTGGAATATGATATTCTGGAGAGCAATGGAACTAGAATTGTAACCAAGAATCACCTATCCAACAAAACTGAGTATAAGCTTTCAAAGAAAAAAGTAGTCATTTAATGAAAGATGATTTTCAAGCATTCATGATGAAAAAACCAGAGCTGAATGGAAAATTTGATTTTTCAAATATATAAGAAGGTAATCACAAAAGTGATATCATAAGAGGCTTTACTAAGGTTTATCTGTTTACATTACTCCATGGAAGAATGATACTTGTAACTCATTAGAAAGTTATCATTTTTATGTCAATTAAAAGGAGGATATATAGACAGAAGGAATGAAGGGGGAGTGGAATAGGAAGGAATAATAGGTTTTTTTTAATGATGAAATTAAATGGTGAAAGAGAAATGTCCTGGGAGAAAGGAATAGGGAGAAGTGAAATAGTACAAATTATTTGCCATAAAAAAGAGGCAAGAAAATGTTTTCAAATTGGAGGGGGTGAGGAGGAGGAGGAGGGGATGAGAGAATGAAGCTTACTCATATCAGAATTGGCTGAAAGAGGAAATAACATATATATATATATATATATATATATATATATATATATATATATATATTCCATGGGGTATAGAAATGGATCTTATCTTGCAGTAAGATAGAAGGGGAATGAGATATGGGAAGGGGGATGGGGGATAAAAGAGAGGGCATATTGGGAGAGGCAGTGATCTGTAACAAAACATTTTTTGAGGAGGGGCAGGATGAAAGGAGAGAAAATAAATGAGGGAAAATACAATTAGCAATAGCAAATATTAAAAAAAATTCAAAGCAAGTTTCTCTGATACAGCTTCATTTCAGAAACAGAGGGACTGAGTCAAATTTACTTTAAAAAATAAGCTCCATGTCCCAATTGAAAAATGATCAGAAGATATTTTCTATATCCAAATATAGTAACAATACCATTACTAGGCATGGATAACAAGAGATTTGAGGAGGAAAAAGGCAAAAATAACATATATGTGTGCAAAAATATTATAGCAGCTTTCGTCTAAGGACAACAAAATTGGAAATTGAGGAAATGTCCATTTATCGGGGAATGACTCAATAAACTGTGCTATGTATTTGTGATGGGATATTATTGTTCTCTGAAAATTGATTACCAGGATACTCTCAAGAAAAAAATACCTGGAAAGTTCACTTTGAACAAAATAAAATATATTATGTACAAATTAATAGCAATGTTCTGTGATGACCAGCTGTAAATGAATTTGCTTTTTCTCAGTCATCTATTACTTTTGTGAAGAATTTAGCCTGAAAAATACTATCCATTCCCAGAGAAGGAATTGATTGGGTCTGAATAAAAATTGAAGCATTCTCTGTTTCTCTATTCATCTTCCTTTTTAATTTAATTTTTTCTTCAGTGTTTTTATTTTCATTAGTATGGGAATTGTATGTTTTCTTTTACAACTTGACTTTTATGGAAATGTTTTACATAACTTCAAATATGGTTTCTTAATTGAGTGAATGGGTAAGGGAGAGAACCTGGAACTCAAAAATCTTAAAAACAAAACTAAAAATAATAATTGTTTTGAATGTAACTGGAGGACTATTAAATAAATAAATGAAAGAAGAACAAAAATGGAAAAAGTTGAGTTGCAAATTCTATCTTTCTCACCCTCTCTTTTCTCCCCCATGCCAGAAAAAATAAACAATGCAATATATATTATATATGTTTACTTATGTAAAACATTTATATATTAATCATTTTGTACAATAAGAATTGAATAAAAGAAAAAACAATGAAAGAAAGTGAAAAAAATATCAGGCTTCCATATGTATCAAATCAATACAGTTATTTCTGTGTAGGAAGATAGTATACTTCAACATTAGTCCTTTGGGATTGTCTTGACTCATTGCACTGTTGAGAATTGCTAAGTCATTGACAATTTTTTTTATTAAAGCTTTTTGTTTGCAAAACACATATATGGATAATTCTTCAACATTGACCCTTAAAAAGCTTTCTGTTACAAATTTTCCCCCTTAGTCCCAACCCCTCCCCTAGATGGCAGGAAGGCCACTACTATAAAATACTTGACAAATCTATATATACATATTTCCACACATCATTGTTGTACAAGAAAAATCGTATCTACAAGAAAAAAAAATCTGAGAAAGGAAATACAATGCAAGCAAACATCAATAGAGAGCATGAAAATGTTATGTTGTGGTCCACATTTCACATCCCTCTCTCTGGGTGTATATGGCTTTCTTCACTGAACAATTGGAATGGGTTTGAAACATTTCATTGTTTAAGAGAGCCATGGCCATCATAATTGATCATCATATCATATTGTTGTTGTCATGTATAATGATCTCCTGCTTCTGCTCATTTCGCTGAGCATCAGTTCATGAAAATCTCTGCAGGCCTCTCTGAAATCATCCTGCTGGTCGATTCTCATACAACAATAATATTCCATAGCATTCATATACCATAATTTGTTCAGCCATTCGCCAATCAGTGGGCATCTATTCAGTTTCCAGTTTCTAGCCACTACAAAAAAGGGCTGCCACAAACATTCTTGCACATGTGGGACCCTTTCCTTCCTTTAAGATCTCTTTGGGACATAAACCCAATAGAAGCACTGCTGGGTCAAAGGGTATGAACAGTTTAATAATTTTGTGAGCATAGTTCCAAATTGCTCTGCAGAATGGTTGGATCCATTCACAGTTCCACCAACAATGTATCAGTGTCCCAGTTTTCTCTCATTCACTCCAACATTCGTCATTATAATTTCATGTCATTTTAGCCAATCTGACAGGTGTGTAGTGGTACCTTAGAGTTGTCTTAATTTACATTTCTCTGATCAATAGTGATACAGAGCACCTTTTCATATGACTAGAAATAATTTTAATTTCATCATCTGAAAATCGTCTGCTTATAGCCTTTGAACATTTATCGATTGGAGAATGACTTGAATTCTTATAAATATCAGACAATTCTCTATATATTAGAAATGAGGCTTTTATGAGAACCATTAAATGTAAAGATGATTTCCCAATTTGTTGCTTCCCTCCTAATCTTGTCTGCATTAGTTTTGTTTGTACAAAAACTTTTTAACTTAATATAGTCAAAATTATCTATCTGGTGTTCAATTAAGAGTTCCAGTTCTTCTTTGGACATAAATTTGTTCCATCTCCACAAATCTGAGAGGTAAACTATCGTACGTTCCTCTAATTTGCTTATAATATCACTCTTTATATCCAAATCATGAACTCATTTAGATCTTATCTTGGTATGTGGTGTTAGGTGTGGGTCAAGCCCTAATTTCTTCCACACTAGTTTCCAATTTTTCCAGCAGTTTTTGTTGAATGGTGAATACTTATCCCAAAAGCTGGGGTCTTTGGGTTTATCATACACTAAATTGCTATAGTTATTGCCAAGTTTGTCCTGTGATCCTATCCTATGCCACTGATTGACTACTCTATTTCTTAGCCAGTACCAAATGGTTTTGATGACTGTTGCTTTATAATACAGTTTTAGATCTGATACAGCAAAGCCACCTTCATTAATTCCCTTGAAACTCTTGACGTTTTGTTCTTCCAAATGAACTTTGCTACTATTTTTCTAGATTTGTAAAATAATTTCTTGGGAGTTTGATTGGTATGGCACTAAATAAGTAACTTAGTTTGGGTAGTATTATTATATTCGTTCAGCCTACCCATCTATCCATGAGCATTTGATATTTTGCCAATTGACTATGTCTGAATTTACTTGTGTGGAAAGTGTTATAGTTTAGTTCATATAGTTCCTGACTTTCCCTTGGCAGATTGATTCCCAAATATTTTATATTATCAACAGATATTTTGAATGGAATTTCTATTTCATATCTCTTGCTGTTGAACATTGTTGGTAATATATAAAAATGCTGCTGATTTATGTGTATTTATTTTGTATCCTGCAACTTTGCTAAAGTTGTGAATTGTTTCTAGTAATTTTTAGTTGAGTCTTTAGCTTTCTCTAAGTATAACATCATATCATCTGCAAAAAGTGATAATTTGGTTTCCTCATTTCCTACTCTAATTCCTTTAATCTTTTTTTCTTCTCTTACTGCCAAAGGTAACATTTCTAATACAATATTAAATAGTAATGGTGACAGTGGGCAGCCTTGTTTCACTCCGGACCTTATTGGGAATGGTTCTAGTTTGTATCCATTACATATGATGCTTGCTGATGGTTTTAAGTAGATGCGACTAATCATTTTAAAGAAAAGCTCATTGATTCCTATACTTTCTAAAGGTTTTAATAGGAATGGGTGTTCGATTTTATCAAAAGCTTTTTTCTGCATCTATTAAGATAATCATATAGTTTTTGTTAGTTTGGTTATTAATATAATTGGTTATGCTGATAGTTTTCCTAATATTGAACCAGCCCTGCATTCCTGGTATAAATCCTACTTGATCATAGTGTATTATCCTAAGGATGACATTCTGTAATCTCATTACTAATATCTTATTTAAAATTTTTGCATCAATATTCATTAGGGAAATTGGTCTATAGTTTTCTTTCTCGGTTTTCACCCTATCTGGTTTAGCTATCAGCACCATATCTGTATCATAGAAGGAATTTGGTTGTACACTTTCTTTCCCTATTTTTCAAATAATTTATATAGTATTGGAATTAATTCTTCTTTGAATGTTTGGTAGAATTGACATGTAAATCCATCTGGCCCTGGAGATTTTTTCTTAGGGAGTTGATTAATAACTTGTTCTATTTCTTTTTCTAAAATGGGGCTATTTAAATAATTTATTTCCCCTTCTGTTAACCTGGGCAGTCTATATTTTTGTAAATATTCCTCCATTTCATTTAGATTATCAAATTTACTGGCATAAAGTTTGGCAAAGTAACTCCTAATTATTACTTTAATTTCCTCTTCATTGGAGGAAAGTTTTCCCTTATCATT
>JAJPUD010030383.1:0-13211 GCA_023553655.1 Myrmecobius fasciatus | reverse complement strand
TCCCTGCCTGAAACCATTGCAGGTCACATCGAGAGGCTGCTCTGGGACTGCACTCCAACTTATGGCTGTGAGAAGACACAAATTACCAAGTCAACGCCATTTAGCATGGAAGCTGTGCTGTACTATACTAGGGAAAAGAAAGATAAATGTGGGAATTAATGCTGACCTGGGAGAGAGATAGGGAGGGTCCAACAAAGTCATAAAGGAGATCCGTGACATTCTCTTCCCCTAACATCTGACTGAGCTCCTGAAATGCACAAGCTCTGACAGATCCTCTCGGGTTACAAAAGCAGACCAGCTAAGTTTGGAGGGGCTCATGCTCAAGGGGAGTGTGGATGGGATTCTTGGCTACAGGAACTCTAGAAGCAGCAGTGGGGCTGCAGTGTCTTGGCGGAATAAATATATCAAAAAACTCCAACAAAGAACCTTAAACACTGCCAAGAATAAGATGAGATCATACTGAAGGATACATATTTTGTCATTTCTTAAAATACTGGTATAAAAACGAGCTGTTTTTCTGTTAGAGCTGCTAATTGATGAAAACCCAATTTTTATTGAGAATATCAGCTCCCTCATGCTGTAGTGTAGATGAACTGGATGGGAAAGTCTTGGGGAAGGTCATTCCAGAATAAATTCCTCACTCTGGAAACTGGATTCTAGGATGCTCCTTAGTATTAGAAGGAAGACTACCGGGTTACTCACCAGCCCCACAAGGAACAATTTTCCCTGGGCAGTTAGCTCTCTTTGCCTGAACTGCATGGCGGCTATGCTCAAACAGCAAATCTGACTGAAGCATTTTCAGCTCTTGGACTTGGAAGCCTTTCGGCAAGCTGGACACATGCTGACACCTAATGATGGGGAAAAAGCACCTCATCATTTAGAACCAGCAGTGCTCTGACACTCCCTCTCTTCTACAACCCTTGCCCCAGACTTCCTAATGACTGAGAACTAAAGGCCAATTCCTTAAGAAATGTCCAGATAGCCCATCTGCAGGATCATGACATTCATACCAGGCTGAAGAAACAACCATTGGGTTTGACCCTGGCCCCCACCTTGCAGAGACAGACAGAGAGGGGGAGTTTTGTTGAGGATGTGGGTTTTTTTTTTTAAAAGTGAGATCCTCTCATTTGACCTATTAGTCTGAAAGAAGCTGCCACAAGAAAGACTGCCCTTGTACTCTGAGATGTAAAACACCATATCTGGGTAAAGGTCAGAATCGAAGACAGACTAGCTTCCTGTACCAAGGGCACTTTCACTTTTCCTTGTGTCTTCTCTCCAAATGTACCCCAGGGAGAATGATGATGGCAAGCACAACCCTAATCAGCCTTCAGAAATTATCCTATGGTTGTGGGAATTAAAGTGCATCTTCTCCCCCCATCAGACCCGGGGATTCTCTGGAAATGGTGCTGTACCCAGGGCATTTATGATGTCCTCAGATTCTGGAGGAAGGACCTGTCACCTGAAGACAGTACAGCCTCCAAGAAAGATCAATGAACTGTGAGCTCACAGAAGCCTATATTTAGAACTAGAAAATGGATCTGAGTCTCAGCTCCATCATGAACTAGATGTGTAATTTTGGGTGAGTCACAACCTCTCTGAACTTCTGTACGACACAGAGAATAATACTGACACCAACTACTCCACAGCTCTGTTGGGAGAAATAAATCAAAGGTCAGAAAGATGAGCTGCCCTCAGCCCATTGTGCTTGGGCTGCCACTTCCCAAGCCCCAGAAGCCATTCTCTTACCTGCCAATCACTGCCCTCTTCATGGCCTCAGGACTGTAAGGGCATTTCCCAATGACCAGGGCTGCCAGGTAGACCGGCTCCTCCAGGAAGTGCATCAGCAGGGCACCTTGGCACCCAAGCACATTCCACCTTGCCAGCTTATCACTACAGGACATAGAGCAGGTTCTATCTCCTCGGCCTGGCTTTACTCGGAGTAATCCCACCTGGTGATACTCGACACCAGGCTTCTGAGTATCTCCAGCTTCCCCTGGCACACATTTTGCTCCAGTTCTATAAATATCCACTACTTTAGCACCAACTGGGACAGTCCCCTTAGTAGCTGCTGGTCCTGCTGCTGGTCCATTTGCTGGAGAGCTGCAGTTGCTGGCATCCACGGGCATTTGTAAGCTTCCCTCCTTCCCAGTAGAATAATGCATGGCTATCTCACTGAGGATCTCTGTGGAAAGATCCCTGGTTTCTGTTCTCATCCTCTTAGTTATAAGGTGAGCAGGGATTTCTACCCCTTTCCTTTTATTTTCTAGCACCACAGGGTCACTACTGGCCTCTGCTGACTGGCTGGATGCTTCATCACTACAGACTGGAGAGCAAGGCTGATCTTCACCCTCCAGCATTGGGATGATGGAGGCATCCCCACCTACAAGACAAAATATTTCCAAAGACAAAGACTTTTACAGTTGCTACTACCTGAGAGCATCAGAGACATTCTAGCCATTAGAGATTGTGCCAACAAAGCCAACGTTCACTAAAGTGATGATAAGCAACAGTGAGCAAGGTAACCTCTTTAAATACTGATGTCTGTTTCCATACTGCCCTCCTAAAGAATTGAGTTTGCCTACTTCCAATTCTCAGCACTTCCCTACAAGCTTGGCAAGGAATAGGAACTCTTTTTTTTTTTTTTTTTTTGCAGACAACTAAGGCAGAACTTTTGCAAGGGTCAATGCTGAAAAATTACCCATGCATATGTTTTGCAAATAAAAAGCTTTAATTAAAACAAAAACCAAAAAACAACTAAGGCAAAGAACAAAAAGGCTTCAGGTGAAAAGTCACTACATTAGTCTTCATAGATCCTGGCTCCCATGTCTCATGTTCTGTTTGGACGTTTAAAGGGACATTCTGGCTCAAAATGTCACACCTGAACCCTAAATCCATACTTAATGACAGGTCAGTCTTGAGCCTCCCCAGCCAAGTGATGCCTTTACTAAGTTATTGTCATGGATAGTTTTTGCTTTATGTTGTTTAAACTCCCAGTATCCCTTCTCCTTTTTGAAAGCAATCACAAAGAATTTTTTTTAAACAAAAGAAAAAGAGAAAACTAAACCATACATTGAAAAAGTTTGAGAACTAATGCAGATTTGCTCACACTTGTAGATCTCCCACCTCTACAAAAGTGTTGCCCAAATGATGCTTAAAGTTTATGGTTAATTTGACATTTATTTGGTTAATTTGGGCATTTATCCCAGTAGAAACACTGCTAGAAACACTTATTCATCCCAAAGAGATCTTAAAGAAGGGAAAGGGACCCACATGTGCAAAAATGTTTGTGGCAGCTCTTTTTGTAGTGGCTAGAAACTGGAAACTGAATGGATGCCATCAATTGGAGAATGGCTGAATAAATTATGGTATATGAATGTCATGGAATATTATTGCTCTGTAAGAAACGACCAGCAGGATGATTTCAGAGAGGTCTGGAGAGACTTGCATGAACTGCTGAGTGAAATCAGTAGGACCAGGAGAACATTATACACAGCAACAAGACTATACGATGATCAATTCTGATGGACATGGTTCTCTTCAACAATGATGTTATTCAAACCAGTTCCTATTGTTCATCGATGAAGATAGCCATATACATCCAGAGAGAGGCCTGAGGGAACTTAGTGTGAACCACAACACAGCATTTTAATACTTTCTGTGAATATTTCCCTGCATTTTGTTTTCCTTCCTAAGTTTTTTTTTTCCTCTTTCTAGATCTGATGTTTCTTGTGCAGTAAGATAACTGTATAGATATATATACATATATTGGATTTGTCATATAATTTAACATATTTAGCATGTATTAGATTACCTGTCATCTAGGGGTGGAGGGAAGGAGGGGAAAAGCTTGGAACAAAAAAAAAGTCTTGCAAAGGTCAATGTAGAAAAATTACTCATATGTTTTGTAAATAAAAAGCTTTTAATTAAAAAAAAGTGAAGAAAAATGTTAAAATAAATAAATAAAGTTTATGGTTATCTCTACTCCAGATGAAGAGACTTCAATGCCAGATTGGAAAGCTTGTCCCCTCTTTAGTATATGCCTCAGTGATTTTCCATTAGAGAAATGCCATTAGAGTAAACGTCATTTTTCACAGCCTTTGGCTATATCAAACATTGCCTGAAATAACAAATCTGGCAGATGACGTTTACTTAACACCAACTGGTTTACAAAGTGCTTTACATATTTTATTTTGCTTCATTTTCACAGCAGCCCCATGAGGGAGACTGTGAAAGAACAGCTAACAGGAATTCCCTTCTAGAGGGAATGTGACTTGCCAAGTAAGTGGAAGCATGTACATCTGACACAGTCTTCTGGTTCAAAATACAATATTTCTGCCATTGTAGTTCTTTGCTGCACATGATGGTGAGTCATCCATTAAAGTTTGAAAATCTGCTATGAGGATCTCTCAAGCAATTATCGGCATATTGTGATGGAAAAGAATACTTGCCTTCGATTCAGAAGACCTGGATAGAAGTCCCAGCTTGAATGACTTGAGTCAGCTCTATTACTTCCTAGCTGTATCGCCATGAGAAAGTCCTTCACTTCTGGGAGCCTCACTTTCCCCATTTGTAAAGTATAGTACTTCAGATCATTCTATTTGTGATGACCAAATGAGGTAATGAATCTGAAGAACTCTAACTAAAGAGCTAGTATTAAAATAGATTTTGTTCTTTAGGCTCTTTTTTTCTTAGGGAAATGAACATTTTCTTTCTGAATCTTCCAATGGTGATATCTTTCCACCACCCTTTTAAGGTACTGATAGAGTCCTATCTAGATAAACCCATTCCAATAAGAACACTGACATTAGACAGATACAATCACATTGGTGGGAAAATGCAGAGATACTGGCTTAAGAGTACTGTAAAAGGCACATGTAGCTTTGATTAACTTGGAAATAAATGGGAAAGAGGGGCTCTCATGTACACAAAGATTCAATTATACTCACAGGGAGTGTGGCTAGAAAAAAACACAAAATGCAAGTCTGGTTTGAGCTTCCACATTCCTGTCTTGGTTCCCGGCATAAAGATGCTGTCCTGGGGCAGGCTGGCTGCAGTTCTGAGCTGATGGAATAGGTACCTGCCAAGTAACAAGTATTAAGAAAAAGATTAACTGACAACTGGAATCCCTGGGGTTTGGAAGAATATAGCTGGGCCCTCCCTCAGGAAGGAGCTGTTTCCAAGACGTTCTGAACATAGGGTAATGGTCAAGTGAAGAAGAACGAAACAGCTTGCCCTTCTACCAGAGCTACCAGGCTTTCCTCCAGCAGACTATGGTTCATTTTATCTCCAAGCCTCTCCTACCTTAGACAATATGATTGATTGCTTTTAGATCACTGGCTCTTACTGCACACACATCATTATCAATGGCACCAGAGCAATTACTGGGAAGTCTCTATGCAGCATATATTGGAGAGATATAATACAGTAATGGAAAAGCTAAATCAGGGCCCAGTGCCAAAGGACTCCCAACTTCACTTAAGCTAACAGTTTTGAGAACATTAAAACAGTGAGACAGGCGATATTATGTGAGCAGGTGAAACTTCGGTGATTAAGTAGGGCTTGGTTGTTGCAGAAGTTGTTTTTAAAAATCTGCCTGGTAGGTAGAAATCAATGGTTAAATACTTATTAAGGACTTACTATGTGCCAGGCACAGTTAGATACAAAAAGAAAGTAAAAATGATACCTGTTCTCAAGTTGTTTACATTCTTGTAATGGGGCATTAAATGAATCTAAGTTAGACCAGAAAATATAAATACAGAGTAGAGGCAAAGGAATAGTGGTGTTCACAGAGAATATGGGAATCAGCATTATCTCTTTATTATATCTGGTGAGGAATTAGAAGAGCTAGAATTCTTTTTTGGGAGGGGAAAGGGGGGATATAACCAGGTTTGAATGACCTGCTCAGGATCATACAGCTGCTAAATGTCTGAGGCCAAATACGAAGTCAGGCCCTCCTGACTCCAGGGCTGGTGCTCTATTCACTATATCACTATACCACTTAGCTATAATTCTAAGCAACAGCCTAATATGGAACAGGGATTCTTAATATTTCTGTGTTTATCATAGAGCCCTTTGGGCAATCTGGTGAATATTATGGACTCCTCAGAATCATAGTTCTTAGAAAAAATTATAATTATAGAACATGTTAAATTTCAGAAAATAAGATTTAATCTTTTCCCCAAACAAGTTCATGGATCTTCTGAAATGTATTTCCTATTTACCCTTTATAAATAGACATTATTAAGAATTTCCATACCACTGGTAAGTTTGCTGAGCAAGAATATTCCTTAAAACTTTTTAAGATACAAAGAACGTGACAGAAGGCATTAAAATAGTTTTAATAGTTTTTAATACTTCACCTCTGGAAACTCCTCTTGGCTATGACTTCAGCATGACTGTCATTAAGGATGTCTCCTGTGTCAAAAATAAGAAAACCTTGTGAAATCATATGGAACTTGAGGAGGGTCCCCCCCCCACCTCTAAGTACCACATACATTTTTTGCAATTATCCCCAGAAACAGATCCTTCCCCTACTACTGTGGACAAACCATGCTAACCTCATTAAGGCTTCACACCCACTCCCAATGGTACATCAATAGCAAATCCTTAACCTAGAGGGCTCAGCCTCAGACATGTGGCACTTTGGATGATTCTTTTGCTTAAAAGAATCTTGTCTTATCTAGTGACTGAAAATGTTTTCCTACCTGCAATGAGAGTTGTTGACACAGGGGAGTAAGGTTCTCTTCAGCAATCTAACATAAGCATGGCTGCCCACTGCCTCTGGTGTGCCCATTGTCCTAGCAGGAAAAATAGCTTTCTTTTAATCACTGTAACCTGGAATTGCCCTGATGCTTGCTGCTCCACATGTGACTGTGAAAGCCTCAGGGGCATATGGAACAGACTTAAAAGAACTAAGGTTACAGACAAGTTAAACTGCCAAAATACCCATGGAAAATTCCACACTGACGTCCCTCCTAACCTGTGTCTGAATTCTGATTGTTTCCCCTGAAACAGAGAAATATAAAAAAGCTAGAAAGCTCCATTTTCCTCATCTCATGTTAGATTGCCAGATATGTGGCAAAATTGATGAGAGGGAAAATTTGGTATAAATATGTAAATATTAGATGGGTTTCATTTGTTTTTTTTTTTTTAAACCTCTTCTGAAATTAACTTTTTTTTTTCATTAAATGGCTTTTCATCCCTTCTTGTGCTTACTAAGTAAGCTTTGGATACCTAGCTAACTTCAGCTGGCAACGGCCCCATCTCTTGCTAGGAACACAAAAGGAGAATAGCTCAGCATGGACACTAGTTTCAAAGATGTCAGAATCTATGACTTCCCCCCTTGCTTACCACTTTTTCTCATTTTGGATAGGCCAATGCATTTCGTTCCTGTTCCCATGGAGACAACTTCCTTAGTTACTAGGAAAAACAAATGATCAAATGAGTTCCCATTATCTCAATGTTCCCCGGGTTTAATGACTCAGGTCACTTAATAGCTTGTGGCCATGAAAAGATTCATGTAATTAACAGCACATTTGGTACAAATCAATCCTGGTCCTGGGAAGGGCAGGGGGGCTGTCAGACTGGCAGAGCCGGGGGACCTTAGTGATTAACACCCCCCCCCACAACCCTTTCATTTGCAGATGGAGAGCACAAGGCCCCAAAAAGTTAAGCATCTGATCAGGAGCCTGCTGAAGACCTAATTGCTGTCTCCCCAAGACTGGGGAGGGATAAAGCCTTGAAGATGACACACTACATGATGGTTTTGCTCACAAGACTATCATTCCCTGCATTCTTCTATAGCAGCAACTTAAAGCCTGCTCAGGGCTAAATGCTTTTTTTCCTTTATCAGCTGAAGAGAAGCAAGCTCCTCAAGGGCAGGCCCTGCCTCACACTGATCTTCAAATACTCAGTGTCTAGCATCTAGTTCTGTCCTTAATAAAAACTTGCTGATGGCCTGCTGGGTGTCTCACCTTGGAAGGATTTGTCCCTGGGGTCACCAGAGCCTTTGGTTGCAGAATTCACCTTCACCACAGCTGCCAGCAAGGTCCATTCTCGATCAGGCTCGGGCTTCCCCTGCTTGGGCAGCCTGGTACTGTAGTGCGTGTAGCACAGATGGGCAATCTCATCTGCAGTCCACATGACAGTAATAATCTGGGTCAGATCTGATAGGGCATCCTGGAAATGGAAAGGACAGGCAAAAGGAGCAAGGGTGAGTAGCTAGATACTTCCACCAGAAATTTGTGCAGTCAGCTCCAACCAAAAGAATATTCTTTTTCTAGCACGCTATTCCTATCCACAGGGATTCTGGCAATGTATACCAGAGGTGTCCTATATAAGGTCCCCACAATATTCCTGCTGCAGACAAACCAGATTAAAATGTAATTGGGAAATAGTTAACAAAGTAAATAAAAATACCTAATAAAATATAGATTATGTAAAGTGGTTTTTGAAGTCAATATGTAGCCCTAGTAGATCCTTTCATATGACTTAGTGGTCTTCTATTTGAATCTGAAACATTATCCCACAAACTTGCTATTCCTATGACATAACTAACCTGGAGAAATGTGATAGATGGCAAAAATCACATCTCAAGAGCAGACCCTGATGATTTAAACTGTTCTACCATGGTCATGAGTTCACATTTCTTTCTTTTTTTTTTTTTTAAGGTTACAAAGTTTTGTATTAAAATTCTGCTTATTAGCTTTATGATTCTTTTTTTCCCCCCATGGATTTTTTTTAATTAAAGCTTTTTATTTTCAAAACATATACACGAACTTGTGCAAAACCTTGTTCTCCAAATTTTTCCCCCTTTCCCAGCTCCCTCCCCTAGATGACAAGTAATGCAATATATGTTAAGCATATTAAAAAAATATATCACATTTACTTCATCAGTTTTCTGTTTACAAAGTGTTTTCCCCATAAGATAAACGAAATAACATACCAAATCCTACCCCATTTTGCAGATGAAGAAACTGAGGCTCATAAATTTATGATTTGTCGTCCTTCCTCAGCATTAGAATGACAAAAGGAACCTAAAGAGCTCACCCTCTACCTCACCACAGATAAGACAATATAAGTCACCAATCTGGCAAAATTTGAAGCACTATTTTACTGATAGCTTAAGAATGTTATTTTCCCCAACTAGTGCCTCCTGAACTTTTATGGGGAAAGGGGAAGGAAATGGGATAGGCTAAAACTAGCAGTTCCCCCATTTTACTACTGCTCTACAAACCCTAACTAGTTATGACGGGAACCAACACACAAGAAAATCACATTATATGGCCTTTAAGAGCTGTGTCCCTGGGTTATGATATAGGAAGGGATTCCTGGATTGAAATGAGTCTCCCTGGAACTGAAATGCAGTTAAGCAAGTGCCTCCTGACTGGAAAGGGTAATATGTTTCATTCCAATCAACCCCACTATTTCCAAGCTTCTATTCTTGAGACCCAGGGCACAATAAACACCTTTGTGAATATTACTCTTTCAGTTAAATAAACATTGGCTGCTCCCTCCAGCATCAAAATGAAAGATATGTTCTAATTAAGAGATTTAGGATTTGATTGCTGGATGGGATTTTAAATGTTCACCTCACTATGCCCAAAGGATATAAATCTGGGTATATTCTTTCACCCAGCAATATCACCATTGGGTCTGTATGCCAAGCTCAAAGAAAAGGGAAAGGGACGTATTATATTGCTTTTTTTTTTTTTTTTTTTTTTTTTTTTTTTTTTTTTTTTTTTTTTTGTAATGGCAAAGAATTGGGAATTGAGGAGATGCCCATCAATTGGGGAACAGTTAAACAAGTTATAGCATATGATTGGGATGGAATACAATTTGCTATAAGAAATGGGGAGCAGGACAGTTTCAGAAAAATCCAACTTCAAGAATAAAACTGAGAAACTCCTGAATGCAGATTGTAAGTTTTTCTTTTTCATGGAAACATGTTTTACATTGGATTCAGTTACAGAACTGATATCAAATCGCTTACTTTCTCAAGAAGGGGGGATGGAGGAAGAGAATATGGAATTTAAAATTTTTAAAAATGACAATTTTAAAAAATACGTAATTAGGAAAGGTTTAATAAAATAATACATTTTAAAAAGCTTATCTAACCCAAATCTTGCTTTACAAAACCCAGACTGATTCTTCAGCCCTCAGGGGTCTAGACTCAGCAACTTATTCCTGGGTAAAATGGCCATCTGGATTGCATTTTAAGATGTGTACTATCTTTTGGGGCAATATTTGGATAGCATTAACTGTCAGGAACAAAATTATGATCCTCAACTTCCAGAGAATCTCAGAACTAGGCCATCCACCCATTCAGCCCTTCTCATTTGAACTTCATCACTTAATGATTTAGGGAGACATTATCCCTATTTTACAGGTAAGAAAACGCATAGGCTGCGACTTTGCAACGAGCTTCTAGCTAGCGTGAAGAGCTGCATTTGAACCCAGCTCTTCCGGACTCCAAGTCCGCACTCAACTCGGTCAAATGGTGGAAGAGCCAGGCCCGGAAGGGGCACTGGGCCGGTCGTCCCCTTTATCAGGGCCCCCCCCCCAAATTTCCCGGGCCGCAGAGCATCGCGTACAGCCACAGAGACTTCCGGTCTGGGTTGGGCGGAGGAGGACCGCAGTGAGGTCCCTGTCTCCCCAAGGGCAGAGAGGGGTTCGCTGCAGCCGCCGGGGCTACTCGGGGGCTCCAGAGACTTATCGGCCCGACGCGAGCAGGTCCAGCCCCACCCCTCCTCCCTCCAGCCAGGCCACCCGAGCCAATCCCATCCCGACTCCGCTCACCCTCTGACCCGCCGAACCCGGCTCCGGAACTAAGAAGTCAACCAACCGCACCGGACATGACGTCAGACAGCTTGCAGAACGCAAAGCACGCTGGGTTACGTAGTGGTTGGGAGCCTGTCTGTTCTAAGCTCGATGAATGCGCACGCGCAGAAGACCTGGCAGGTTTCAGGATGACGAAATGCTAAGGTAATCTCTTTGCATCCCCTGGATTGGTGTGCGGGATCGGGGCGCTTTCGCGGGGAGGCGGCGAAATGTACGCCCCAGACACTTACAATTAATCTGCTTTAAACGTTATCTTTGTTGTGCATGACTTCATTACACTTCAGCCATCTCTAGAAGCCTTAGGCAAAGCACTTTGAGGGGACTGGAGTCACCCAGCCAACTTTGGAGATAAGCTTAGGAATCAGGGTTCCCCTAGCCCCTCCTCTAAGTTCAGAGGAAGAACTTTTGACACGCAGGGGGCTGTTTTTGGGGACCATGTCATCTCTTCCAACCATCCTCTACAAGGACAGGTCTGAGATTATTCCCTCGCTCAGCAAGGATCCCATTTATTGCCCAACTGGACTCGAGCCCTACTGACATCCCAGCATCATATGTACTTTTCACGTCTGCCTTGTTTCCCATATACATCATTCAAGTCGGTGCCTTTGCACTTGGTAAATCCCATCCCTGAAACATATTCCCTCATTAGCTTTGAGAACCACGTGGAGGTTCAGAAGGGCAAGGACCGTCGGACTTTGGTCTGATCCTTAGCTCCTGGTACCGTGGAGGCTATTTAACCTTTGTACAATGAATGGGGAATAGAGGACACAGAATCATGTCCTCCACAGTATCAGTAAGAGGTGGTCATTTAACATCTGCTAGAAACTCTAATAGGAGGACAGCTAGGTAGCGCAGTGGATAGAGCACCAGCCCTGAAGTCTGGAAGACCCGAGTTCAAATCTGCTTTCAGACATATTCCCTAGCTGTGTGACCCTGGGCAAGTCACACAAGAAAAAAAAAGAAAATATATTAGGAGAGCTTTCTCTATAGCTCCTGGAAGTTTTTTCTGAAATACAGGTATTGCTGAGTCTGACCCTGTTTTCAGGTCTACCTTCTTTTGTAAAGGTCTCCCTTTACAGACTTGCAGACAATTGTCTGTAACATGTAACCCCCAGGCTACTCTTTCCCAGACTTGGCAATGCCAGTTCTCTACAAATATTTGCTAAACAGTTTATAAGGTGACATGAATGCAAAACCTGTAGTAGTTATCTTTGTTATGCTTCTTGGGCCTCTATTTGGTGACCTTAACCTGTAAAACTATGGACTAAAAACTACTCACATGATCTGATCAAAATAGAGGAACTTATTTTCTAAGAGCCTAGGGTCCTTTTGTCACGGTGCCACAACAGCGCTGACTTGTACTGAGTTGGTGCCGTCTAAAAGCCCTGATTTATTCAGAAAACTTGAAATTGACCTTTGGAACCCAAGTGACCTTTATGTTTATCCCCAGTGAATTTCATTTTATATTCAGTGCCCTTTCCAGCAGGTCAAGATCTTTCCATGGATCTCTGCCATCCAGTGTTTGCAAATTGGATGTCTGCCAGTTCAGCCTTTACCCAAGTCAATATTAAACATGTTAAACAGCATACAAAAGTTCATGCCCTCAAGGAACAGTATCTTACTATATCTTAATACCAAGTAAGAGGATCCTGCACAATGTTCTAAGAAAATGGTTTTCTTTTTCTTAGAATTCCTCACCTTTTGTTAAATTCTGAAACTTCTGGTCATCATGCTTTGAAGACAATAGCTTGAGGGATTTTTAGGAAGTCTAAGACAAAAAAAGCAACAACTCCCTTATGGCTTATCCTTATTTTAAAAAAAGGATTTTCTTGGGCTTCTTCAGTCCCTAAGGCCACAGGAGTTCATCAGAATATCCCCTTCCACAGGAAACCCTTCTCCAGAGCCCTATAAATCTTCCTAGCCTGAGCCCTACTTGAACATACTTGGCTATGAAAAAAAAGGCTAGAAACCTGTTCCAAAGTAATAGACATCTAAGGCAATCCCAATAGAAGATGCCATCTGCATTCAGAAAAACCACTAAAACAACACCTGCTAGGTACACTTTTTTTGTTGTTCTCTTCTGTGGTTTTTCCCTTTTGTTCTGATTTTTCTGTCAACATGATTCATAAAGAAATGTGTATTTTAAAATACACCATAGTAACCAGAAAAAAATTTTTTTAACAATTAAAAACAAAACAGTAATTGGCATAAACATTAATTTGGCTGAACTGCTGGCATTTCAAGACTTAAGGAATAAGAGAAATAAAGCAGGAAAAAGAGAAAAATGGTTTATTTGGTGTGAGAAATACAAAGCACTCCTAGCCGCACTCTCCTAGGTTGGAGGAGACATCCGCAGGACTGTGCTCACGTCA
>JAJPUD010030382.1:0-13211 GCA_023553655.1 Myrmecobius fasciatus | reverse complement strand
GCCAGCAGGAGCCTGAGTCCCTGTCGTGCAGCAGATACAGTGCTCCCTGTCTCCCCCAATCCTGTGAACCCCGCTCTTGTGGGGCTCCAAGAAACCATGAAAGATATTGGGCTCTGCAGAGATCTTGGGTCCTTCTGTCACTAGCCCGACTACTGAAATAGAGCTTTCTGAGCTTCTTCAAGCCCCAGGTGACCCTCGATATGATACAGAGGTAAGATGGCTAGTCTTGGGGTCACAGGACCTGAGTTTGAATCCTGGCCCCGACCCTGCCCACATCACCCCGGGCAGGCACTTGGCTTACTCCTCTGTGACAAGGATGCGTCAGATAGGTCCAGCAGGCTTGGCCCTGCAATCAGCAGAGTTGTAATCTGTGCTCGCCATTTCTGGGGGCTAGCTGTAGGAGTGGCTGTGCTGCCCCCCAGCACTGCCTGCTCATGGCATTTATTGAACATTCCGGGTGGGAGAGCACATGGAATCAGGCTCGAGGTTTACTTCCAAGGAGGCTCCCAAGGGTCTTTGAGTCTGAGAGTCCCCAAATGTAGGTTGCATACTTAGTACGACCAGTGCATTCTCCTTTACTTGGTCTCTTCTTAAACATTATTCACTTATTTTCTAGTGAGACTTGAATCCCTGGTCATCCACACCCAGTTTTTTCTAATGTCACCGTAAACTCAGCCATAGATACATTTACATGAAGAGAAAGAGTCTCAAAAATAACTGTATTTCTCCTGACTCAGTATGGCAAGAGTCCTGGGCTTGGAGTCAGGACCTGGATTCAAAGCCTGTCTCTAACGCTTACATGAATTTGGAGGAGCTCTTTCTCCTCTCCAGGTCTCATTTTGGGGGTGGGCAAAGGGATGATGACATCTAAGCTTTAAACACGTGATCTAGAATATGGCTTCCTTCTTTCATCTTGGGAACATTGAGGCACTGAGAAGGCCTGGCCTGGTGTTTTACTGTTGGGACTGTAGCTGTGTCTTGTGACTCCTCAGAACAAAGTATGGAGAAGTATATGCTTCTAGAAAACATGAAGCTTTCTCTGACCTGGGAAGCTGCATCCTTTTCTTGTAGCTGTTTTCTTTTGTGGGATGGAGAGAGATGCTGTACTTTCTCACAGGTGAGGGGATGCATGTGAAGAAAGTGCTTGGGACTTTTAAAAGTGTTCTCTTGGGGCCATTTTTTCCAGTAGTTATCTTGATTTTTTAAAATCTTATTTTGATATTTTTCCCAATTGCATGTAAAAACAATTTAAAAATTCTTTGTCTTTCAAATTTAGAGTTCCAAATCCCTTTCTCTCCTTCCCTGTCATTGAGAAAGCAAGCGATTTGACATAGGCTATACATATGTCATCATATAAAACATTTTCTTCATGTAAGTCATTCTGTGAAACAAAACATAGAACAAAAAAAAAGCCCCAAGAAAAAATAAAAAAGTATCTTTGATCTGCATTCAAGTGCTACCTTCTTTCTCTGTGGGCAGATGGCACCTTTCTTCATAAGTCCTCCTGAATTGTCTTGGATCATTGTCTTGCTGAAAAGAGTGAAGTTGTTCATTGTAGCTCACCCAGTATTGCCGTGACTGGGTACAACAGGCTCCTGTTTCTGCTCTTTTCACTTTGCATCAGTTTATTTAAGTCTTTCCATGTCTTTCTGAGCATCCTGCTCATCATTTCTTAAAGCACGATCATATCCCATGGCAATTGCATACAACAACTTGTTTCGGCCATTCCCCCTTTGATGGACATCCCTTCAGTTTCCACTTCTTTGCTACCATTAAAAGAGCTGCTATAAATATTTTTGTACATGTGGGTCCTTTTCTGAAGGCCATTTTTAATAACGTTGGGAAGAGAAAGACATTCTGTGCCTGCAAAGGAGAAAGTTCAGCATTTTTATAAATTTATACCCTAGTGTCTTTCCTGTTTAAGAACAAGTTCCTGACAGTAATTTGGTCTGAATGTTTGTCTGCTGGAAGTTCTGGACCTGGAGTCAGGAGGATTAGGACTGGAATTCTGTCCCAGACCTCAGTGAGCCCTTAAGCCCCTGGGGCACAGAACCCAGTCTGGCCCAGGCCATTAGATCTTCAGCTTGCTTTTTTTTTTTTAAACAATCAATCCCCAGTTAAAGCGTGGTGACTTTGCTTTCTCCTATGCTACTACTGAGAATATTTGGTTGTCTGTCCCTGATTTCTTGGGCTCATGCATTGTTGAATAGCCCAAGATTGTTAGGAATTAATTTGAGGTCACTTGCATCCCCTTTCCCTCAGTTATTCCTTGTTCTGCCCTGGGAGCTAATCTTCAGCCCCAGAGTCTTCACTTTTCTATACTAAATGCACCCACTTCCTTCACTCAACCTTCTTGAGTCCCTTTGCCATCCAGATCATCTTCCAGTATACTCTCTAAAAAACCCTAATAACGCCACCCTCTCTTCTTCAGTCAGAAGTAAATCATGGTTTGCTCCAAAGTACTCAATTTATTTTTATTAAAATTGAATTTTAGTTTTTTTAAGTAAACAAAAATCTGTTTTCTCCCCCTGAAAAAAAAGAAAGGAAAAACCACAATCTTGTAACAGATGTATAGAATTAAGCAAAGACAGATTCTTCCATTGACCATGTCCAAATATTGGTCTCCCTCAGCCCTTCTCTGGAAGGAAGGCACCCTTGCACAACAAATGCTGATTATTTCTTACTTTGGAACCCACAGAGAATGGTGGGCTTCAGGCCTGCTTTGGATAAAATCAGGAAGCCCCATGATAAAATGAAAGAAGGGGTTGAATGGAGAATCAGAGCCCCAGGTCCAAATCCCTAGTGGTGTGACTTCCAGGAAGTCCCTCAGTTTCCCTCTTTGTAAAATGAGTGGATTTCCTGTCTGGCTTCTCCTCTCGCCCTTTTTTCAGAAGTTGTGGTGCAATTATAAAACATTCATATGTGTTTGCAGCACTGAATGTAAGCTGTTTGAGGACAAGGGGTCATTTCATGGCTCACTTGGTTTTCTCTGTGTTTGGTAGGTAGTCACTTCATTTAAGTTAATTAAGCAAATGTTCAGGTGGGCAGAGAGCTGTCTTCTACTAATCCCTAGACTTCTTTTTTATTTATTTATTTTTTGAATAAGCATCTTTCCCTTAATTAATGGAGATTTTAATAGAAAATCCTCATTGCAGAGGAAATTGGAGTTGCGGTGGGACTCCACCATTGGATGTAGTCAAAATAAATAAGGTGATTAACTCTTTTGAGGCCATTTGGGGAAGGGTCTTCTGGCACCATGGTGAAGGCATGGGGCAGGACATGGTCCACTGCCGGTAGAATAAAGCCTAGGAGGATAGCCTGTAGATTAGACAGGAAGAGTCATGGAGACCATTTAGTCCAATCTCCCCATTTCACACACGAGGCTCATGGGATTCCCATAGCTTCCTCAAGATCACATAGGTAGGAAGCGTCAGAGGCTGGATTTGAACCAGGTACCTGCCACTGGGAATGATAGTTCCATCAGGACTGGGGCAGCTGAGGGAATGAATGGAGATCGATGGGCCACCGGTTAGTAAAGGCTTACCAAGTGCAGAGTTTTGTGCTGGCGCCTGGGGGTCATGTAGAGAGATAGAGCAGGGTCCCTGCCCTCATAGGGTTTGCAGTTTACTGGGAGGGGGTTCTGAACTACACATGGTAACTGTTAACCTTTATAAAGGACTTTGAGATAGCCCCAGAGCCCAATGGGATATGATCAAGTAGTAGGAAGGCGGAAAGCCTGAAGGTCCAAGGGAGAGAAATGGCTTATTTCTGTAGAGGGAAAGGGGGTGGGAAAATCAGAAATTTCTTAAAGGAGGAGGTGGCAAACTGGCACTCAGCAGGTAAGGGTGAGTGCATCAGGGAGGCCATCATGATGATTCCAGTATCTTCTGGACTCTGAGATCACCCTTTACTCCTCCTGTTGTCTATCCATTAAAGATAAGGAGTGAGCCCCAAGCTGACTGCAGGGAGACTTCCAATGATGAATAGAATGTGGCCTCTGCCCTCAGGGAGCTCACAGTTTAGTATAGAGGATAGAGAAATAGGACATTTAACAATTTATAATTTAAGTTTAGTTAATTATTTAAATCTATGATTTAAATACATATATAATTATTTATAATTAAGCCATCTGACACACACACGTGTGTGTATGTGTGTGTATATATATATATATACACACATACATATTACACATGTATATACATATACAATTAGGGGATGCCACAGTGCGCATATATATGTATATATGCGCACTGTGGCATCCCCCAATTGCTCTGACTCTTAGTAGCACTTAATTCAGGCTTGTGTATTAGCTGATTGAACATTAAAATATTCTGAAGGGTTCTCAGGGAGGCAGGACCATGAAGTGGTACTCATTATTCTTTCCATCAAACCCTAAGATTATGTCCCAGTGTAGTGCTATTCAGCCTTCTCAGCATATCCAAGAGGGCGAGTCTGACGCAGTGTCGATTATTTGTAGCATTTTTTTTTAGTAATCTAATTCTACTAAATTGTAAGCTCCTTGAAGACAAGAACTTTGTTTTGCCTTTAAAAAAAAAAAAACTCCAGCACTTAGCAGAGTGACTGACATATATAGTAGGCATATATATAATAAATGTTTATTGACTATTTTTTAACCCAAGATTTGACCTCTCTCATTTTATGTTTGAGTCCATAGGAAATGAATTTTAACATTGGTCTCCTATAGAAATTAGTTAAAATACTATAATTTTTTTAAAGATACAAACATTCCTGTATGTCAAAGCTCAAGCAAGCCTTTTATTAAGCACCTACTGTGTGCCAGGTGCCAGACAAAGGGCCAAACAATGATTATAAGGTTCAGTGAGATAAGGAGCTATGTTAGGGGCTGCAAGGCCCAGGGAGAGATGAGATTGCTCCCCCCCACTGCCATGGCCAGGGGGTCAGCTGTTTTTAGCTCTGTCTTTTAGGCTGAACATCCTTGATTTTCCCAGAATCCCTGGATGTTGGACTCAGAAGGTGTGATAAGGCTGACATTTGCTCCTGAAGAGATTTGGGTACCTTCCTTTTTGTGATTGTCACAGTGACCCTGCCAGGAAGCCACTATTCTTAATTTCACTTTAGAAAAGAAATCTAAAGCTGAAGGAAGTGTCAGAAGCAGGATTGGAACCCGGGCCCTCTGACCATGCCCTGCTGCCTTGCAGAGGGCTTCTAGTTTGAACATTTCATTCCACAGATGAGGAACCAGAAACCAAGGAAAGCTGCTTGGCTACCCCAGCCTCAGGGGGCCACCTCAGACCCCTGCTGTTGACCAGTAGCAAAAGTGTGTCTGTCCTGTCATCAGAAGTTCCTTCCTTAGGGCACGGATCAGAGTATTTTGCTTCCTGTCATTGAAGCTGAATTTGGCAGGAGGACACTGGTGGGTGTTGTGAATTCGTGTGTCTTGGGGCTTTAGTCACCTCTCTGCAGCTCCATTCTGCTCATTCTTAGCAGACAAACAAGAGTTTGGAGCCTCTGCTGGGGTGGGATGGGGATGGATGGCGGGTCTCCTGGAAGTCTGTGTCAGGCCTGGATAAGTGGGAGCCTGAAGATCTGGAGCGGGAGGCCAGACACAGGCCGGGCCCAGAGGAGGGCCATGAGGGGGATGTTTGCCTCCAGCCCCTGTTCCCCCTCCCCCAGCTCTTCTTTCCTGCCTGGCCTGCTTCCGGCAGGCGCATCCCTGAAATCTCTCAGGACTTTTACATAGGACGTGAATCAGGCCCTGGTATTTTTAGGACTTTCTATTTCGGTATTGGAGCTGAGAGTTTGGTCCCTGATGCTGACTCGATCCCCTGCTTTTCCTGTCCCTGATTCTCCACCCCCTTTCCCCTTTCCCCTTCCCCCATCTCCTCAAAAAAAAAACATTCTTCTTTTCTGTGGTTGTGATTTGGGGGGTCAGAGTGGAAACTCAGTCAGTCAGGAGGTTCAGTGGAACCCTCCCCAAAGCCTGCCAGTGAGGGAAGGCTGCACACGAATCCCTGGCCTCTTTTTAAATAGCAGAGAACAGAAAGACATCAAATGGGGCAGAGCTGATATTTGAACCTGGGTCTGATTCTACCACCAGTAAGTTCTCATTGTACTACGCCACATTGCTTGTCCCTTGTGCTTTCCAGACTGGGCTCAGCTCAGGGACTGTTTGGTTTGTATCTTTCTGTCTCCTGGGCCTGGCACGTAATGAGTGCTTTATAAATGTTGGTCGGGTTGGGTTGGAATGGAGTGAGTCTGTTTTAATGGAAACTCTGGGCTTTTGTTGATGGATGCCTAGCTCAGTACCTGGATGGCATTTACTGCCTTAGCATGTGCTTAATAAATGTGCTTTCAGTGGATCATCAATAATGATGATGATGATGATGAAGACAATAGCCCTTTTATAACATTTGAAAGGTTTGCAAAGCGCTTTACAAATATTATCTCATTACATCTCTGCAACAGTAAAGTTGTAAAGTCAAAGCTGTTAGCCTTACCACCATTTTGCAGATCAGGAACCTGAGACTGAGAGGAGTGAAGCCTCATGGCTGGGCTCCCACAGCTCGGAAGTGTCTGCAGCTAGATTTCCTGATTCCCAGCCCTGCTTTTTGTCCACTTTAGTGTCACCTAGCTGCTCTCTGGCTCACAGTCGGCGCTTAGTAAATGCTTGTTGAATCATCTCACAGCTGTGTGCATCTCCAAAAAGCCTTTGCTTTCCTCACCTGGGCATGAGCCCATTGAGTGGAGAAGAGTAGCGGGATAGTGACGCATCCATCACTCTGAGCTTCAGCAACATAAGATGCAAAGGGTGAAGCAAGGGGATGCAGAGGGACTGGCTTGGGATTTTTCCTAAAATAGGAACTCCCAGGTGAGAAAAGTCCCTCTGCCTATGCAGGGCAGCATCTTCTATATAACTAACATTTTCTTAGAGTTGCCTGTGACAGAGATCTAACATGACCTGGTCCAACTCACATGCCCAGACTGAGAATACTACTGACTTCTTTTCCAGTCATCTTTATTTTATTTTGCATTTTCCCCAGTTATATTTAAAACATTTTTTTACATTTGTTTTTAAATTTTTTTTTTTAATTCTAAGTTCTCTCCCTTTTCCCCACTCAGTTAAGAAACCACGAAATTTTTCAAGAGAGCTTAGGAGCTGCCATAAACTTTCTAGGCTGGGCTGACAATTATCTTCAGTTTTTTGTCCATATTTCATGTTTGTGGAGTTGTATGTTGTCATCCCTGATAGACTCTGGGCTCCTTAAGAACAAGGATGGGATTTCCCCCTTTTTATCTCTAGTACCTAGCACAATACACAGTATACAGGAGGTGCTTAATAAAGATTAGTTGCCTGACTAGTGACTTGGTCAAGTCATATTGGGGATGTGGGATGGAGCTGGGTCTCCCTTCTTCCAGGGATGATCTGTTTGCCATTGTTATTCTTTGGAACATTAAATCTTTGTCCCCTCTCTGTGGTTCGGGTCCCCCTGAACCACCTGTTTAAGGCTGGCCCCTTACCCTAAAGATGAAGTTTCATGGGTTGGATGAAATCATCAAGCCCCATTGAGTAATCCTTAAGTCCCTACCCTGTGCTTTTGGAGGATAACCAAGACACAAGATGTACACTCCCTCATCATCCCTCTTTTATAAAATCCCCCATCATTTCCACTGTGGGAATCTGGAAGACCAGAGCTGGCTACTCTTGTTTCCTAGAGAATGACTCAAATAGTGTCCCCTCCCCCATCCCTGGCACCATCTTGGACTGAGTTCCAGATCTAGCTTGGGAAGATCGGGAACCAAAGACTTCCATCTCTCTGTGACCATGTCCTTCACATTCTCTTCTGTCAAAAAAGAGGCCATAATAATGTTCCCCAATGGATATTGGGGAGGCTTAAATGTGTGCTGGGGCTACTGAGGAAACGGAGGAGCTCATGGGAGAGACACAAACAAGATACAGCTTGATTAGGAGGGCCCTTGGAGAGGGGGGATGGGGGCTGAGCCTTGCGGGGGCCAGCAGGCAGAGGGGGGAAGGGGGGAGAGTGTTCCAGCCCTGGAAGGGAGCCGGTCAGCTGTCCCAGAGACAATACGTTGGCCAGTGTCAAATGATCTCAGAGACGCGCGTGCACTTCCTCCTGGGGCAGATCTTGGCTCTTTGCTGGCTTAGTCACCGTTGTGTGACTCCCTGGAGTGGTCGGCTTGGTCCTTGGGGGTCCGGAGCACAGCCAACAAGAGTATTTGTGAGGTTTGCCGGCATTGGGACAGGCTGCTTCTAGAGGCACCGTCTTAGACTCTGGCCGGGTCTCGTAGGTCCAGAGTTGAGAAGACCCCTAGCATTTTGCCCTGGGTGTTCACTCTTCAGAGTGTACCTTATATAATTCCCTCTCTGGGCCCTTCTTTTCTATAAAATGAGAACGTCAGACCCCTGCCCAGCTGCCCCGACTTTCAGGGAAACCTGGATTTGGGGGAAAGAGGAGGCAATCCCTTTAGTGACTTCATAAAATCAAAGTCTTCCAATGAGGCTCTTTTCCAGCTCAATGGGAGATGGCCCACCTCCCGCTTAGACTACAGTGGCAGAACCTTGGTGCCCTCCACACAACAGGGAGCTATCGGAGGAGACTTCAGCAGATCTGTCCCAATTTATTATTGCTGTTATTGCTGGTAATAATAACTAGGATTTCTATATGGCTTTTACATGTGCTAACTCATTTGCTACTTATAACATCCTTAGGAGAGAGATGCTAGCTCCCTTTTAAAGAGGCGGAAGCCGAGGCTGAGAAGAACCCTGGCTTCCACAGGGAGCCCTCCATCCACTGGAAACTTTTTAAGGAAAATCTCCATCCACTGCCCCATTTTAAAGAAAATCTTATTATTGTCAGGTGGCTCAAGGCCACCCAACTGGGGCAGAGTTTATGAGGGTCACAAATAATGTTCTTTTACAGAAGAAGGTCAGGGACACAAGGGACACGTGTGACTCCCTCTCAGTCACAGATACTTGGCAGCTCAGCAAGGGCTCAAACCCAGGCTTCCCTTGGGGGGCTCCTCCCTGAGGGGCTCCGCTCTTGGGCCCGACCTGCTGGCCTTTTGTTCTGTACCCTCCATCAGTTCCAGCTTGGATAGCTGAGCAGCATCTCAGCCTTCCATCCTGAGTACTACTTATGTTTGGGCTGATCTAATTAAGCCCTTGCATATCTGGTCCAGACCAGTCTTACTGAATTTCATATTCCGGTCTGGAATGAAAGACTTTTCCTTTGTGCATTGGAAAAACTGGTTAGTGGATCCATCAGGGAGCTTAATTAGGAGGCTGCTTGAGGAAATAGGAGCTGTTTGAGTCATGGTGTGGGAGGCAATGAGATTTCTCAGGGTGGAGCCGCTCCCCCAGGGCTGCCCAGGACACCTTGTGTCTGTCTGCCAGAAGATGCTTCTGGGCCACTGAGCTGCAGCATGTCAGACTGTTATACTCAGCAGGCCTCCAGGCTGTGTGTGTGTGTGTGTGTGTGTGTGTGTGTAGTTCTTGTACTTGTGTCCCCGTGGCCTGGCACATAGTAGGCACTTAATGCATCCTTTTTTTAATTGATTTATTTCCTCTTCCCCAAGCTTTTGTTCTGTCATTTCAGTAATGTCTGCTTCTATGTTGAACCCATTTGGGGTTTTCTTCAAAAAGATACTGGGGAGGGGGTTGCTAGTTCCTTCTCTAGCTCATTTTACAGATGAGGAAACTGAGGCAGAGAGGATGAAATGACTTGCCCGGGGTCACACAGGTGATACATATCTGAGGCTGGATTTGAATTCAGGTCTTCTGACTCCAGACCCAACACCTTGTCCATCCCATGGCGTTATCTAGCTGCTTCCTCCCAAAAGCTGTACTGCTTGAATGTGAGGTTCTTCTGGGGGCTCGTTGTTTCCACAGCAGTTGTCCACACATACCTTCTCCATCTTCTGTGAAGTGGATTTTTTGCATCCAAGTTTTAAGACCTTACACTGATCTTTATTAAGTGTCGAGTTCTTAGCTTCTGCCCAGAGCTTTGCACTCTCAGCTCCGGGGGCTCATACTCTGCTGTCTGCTGTATTGGCTCTCCTCTCAGCTTGCTGCCCTCTGTAAATTGGATGCCTTTATTCAAGTCATTGATAAAAATGGGAAATACTCAGTGGCAGGCACAGAGCCCTTGGTACTTCATCAGACACCTCCTTCCATAGTGACCCTGACCCATTAATACCTGCTCTTGGAGTCCAGCCATCTGACCAGGTTGGGATCCATTAATTCAATTCTTGTCTATCCCCTTTCTCTCTGTCTTCTTCCCAAGAAAAGTTTGAAATACCTCATCAGAAAGCTTTTTTGAACATGGCTCATATGAAAATATGTTTTCCGTTATTTCACATGTAAGATAGGTATCAGATTGTATTCCTTTTCAGTGGGGGAGGGAATAAATGAAAGAATAAAATGATTGTAACAAATTAACAAATAATTTAAAAAATCATATAATTAAAAAAAGAAAAAACAACAACAAAAGCTTCACTGAAATTTAACTAAATGGTCTTTACAACATTTCCCTCACTGACCAATTTATTGATCCTGTCAAAACGGGCATGGCCTGTTGTTGACCAAGCCATGTCGGACATGAGCTAAAAAGACTGATTTCTCCCTTTGTAGGTTTCTGTGAGCATGGTTTGAGGGTGCTGCATCAATTAGGGTTATTCAGATTTATTTCTCTTAATGAGGAATAGGAGAAGGTGGGGTCCCTTGGCCAGAGGAGACCTGGAACTATTGTGTGATGGTGGGAAATCTTGACTCCTCTCTTGTGATTGGCTCTCGTGTCTCCTTGTGATCTACAAGATCCCTGAGGCCTGTTCTGACATGCCAGGAGGCTGTGGGAAGGATCTAACCCAAGCAGCTCCTTTCTGAAACGTAGAAACTTCCAGTTGGGGAAGAAGCTGCTGGTGGAGATGGTGCTTTCTGGACCATAGGGGCAGGTCCAGGAAGGCTGGCTTCAGCTCAGCACATGGCAGAGCACCCTGAGAATCAGAGCTCTACCAAATTGGGATGTCTTGAGAAGTAGTGAGTTCCCTCTCTGGGGTTCCCTCCACCTCTGGGTGAAGACCCTCAAGGAAGGGGGAGCCCACCTCCTGGGGCAGCCCTGGGACTGAGTGAGATTGAGAAGTTTCCATGAATTTATCGTGATGGAGCTGATAAGACAGGATGATTGTCCTGAATCAATCTCTCAACTTCAGTTTCCCTCTTCTGTCCTTTTTAATTGTATAAGGAAAGCATGGAGCTCTGCTGGGTCTTTTATCAAGTCTCCTGATGGCTATGGGGCCCAGTAGTCTGAGGAAAGGCCATGGAGTATCGTAGGTAGAACCTTGGACCCAAGTTCAAATACCACCGCTGCCACTCTATCCCTGTGTGACTTCGGTTATTCACTTCTCCAGGCTTCAGTTTTCTCCTCTTTAAAATGGGAATGATTTAGGGGTCCCTGAAGTCCTTTCCAGAAATCTGTGATTCTCTTTTGTTCTTTCCCGTCCCCAAAAAGAGCACCTCCAAATTCAGATGACCCCAAAGTCAGATGCAAAGTATTATTATCCCCTTTTTAAATATAAGATAACGGGACCCCCTCAAGGTCACATGTGCCAGTCTGTGCAAGAACTGTAATCTGAGCTCAGGTAGGATTGAAAGAGACAGAGTCAGTAAGCCTTGAGTCTGAGACCTGACTTTGCCCTTCCCCTGTGTGCTCTTGGGGAACTCTGGATCTCCTTTTCCTTAGGAACAACACAAGATTAGGCTGGACGATTTCTTAGGTGCCTTCTCTTGGGCTCTCGCCCTTATTGCCGTATTTGTTCATGGCTTGTTGTGGAAAGCTTATGGACCCATGCACTTAGGGAAAAACCATTCCAGTCTTCTCACTGTATGGATTTTAAATGTAGGAATCAGGAAGAATTCCAGTTTAAATGTAGCTGTTTCCCTGGGCTTCTGCTTGCCTCAATGTCCCTATATGTAAAATGGATACAATTATAGCACCTACCTCCTGTGGTTATTGTAAGGATCATATGAGATTATGTATAAACAGAGAGAGAGAGAGAGAGAGAGAGAGAGAGATGGGGGGGAGAAATGGGGGGGAGAGGGACAAACAAGAAAAAAGAGAAGGAAAAAAATGTAAAATATATTGTAAACCTTAAAGATTTGTCACTATTATAAGGGAACCAAAGATCAGTTAGGAAAAAGGACTTATTGAAGGCAGTACTTTTCTTGAAATGAATAAATCTAAATAAGAATTATAATAGTATACTTTTGAAAGTAATTATCAGGAATCATTAACAAGTCAGCATCTTTGCCCAGATCTTGAGTAGTCCAGCAATAGAAACAATCCCTGTCCCACTGCCCTGATTCCACTAGTCTTTGTACCCTCTTGCCTCTGCAGTATTATCAGTTCTTTCTCATCAATCAATCTGTTAACAGACTTTATTTAATAATCTCCTCCTTATAGACCAAAGCACCATTCTAGATGCTGGGGATCTAAGTGGAGAGAAAGAACCAACTCCTGTGCTCAAGAAGTTTATATTCTAATGGCAGATACATGTAATAATGTAATATGATATGATTGTAAAGTATATAAATAAAAATGTACAAAGTAGTTAAATACATAGTCATTTGGAAGGGGGCTGGTACTAGCAATTGTGATAGTGATAGTAATAGTAATTATAGCATTAATCTAGAGCTTTAAGGTTTACATTGTGCTATAAATTTATTATTTCATTCAATCTTGAAACCAAACTTGTGAGGTAGGTGCTATTACCTATTTTATATATGGGGAAATTGAATCTGAGAGAGATTTGTGGTGCCTTCTGAATGGTACCATTAAAGAATATATTTATGAATATATACATATATACACATTTATATGTGTATATATATTTTTTCTCTGTACCAACAACATGACATTTTATATAAATGTTGACTATGTATTAGGGCACAGAAAAATTACAATCAAATGTTTAAAAGCAAAATGCTAGACACATCCTTTACAGATAATAATATAATTAAAATAGCAGTGAATTCAGGGAGCAGCACCAACAAAAGAAAAAGTGGATAGTTTTTAGCGAAATCTTAAGCAATAAATGGATTAAAGAATAAATTCTTTATTTAGAAACAGACAAATAACCATGTAAAAGGCAATGATAACAATAACATACAAATATCTCAGAAATGAAGCCTAAGTAGTCCTCAGAAAAAAAAA
>JAJPUD010030381.1:0-13212 GCA_023553655.1 Myrmecobius fasciatus | reverse complement strand
AGGCAGAGAGGGGGAGGGGGACCAGCAGGCAGAGGGGGGAGGGGGCGTGCAGGCACAGGGCAGACTCCATGACAGGAGGGAACCCGTGAGCTGGGGGGAGGGTCTTATTCCTGTGCCAGCCTGGAGGCTGGGGCACTGAAGAGCGTGGGTGAGAAGCCCGGGAAGGGGAAGATGATGAAGGGCTTTGAATGCCAAGCAGGTGTGGCCCGGCTCCTGGGGGCCGCAGGGGGCCCCGCGCCCTCCACTAGGCTCCCCAGGGCCCGGTTCCTCACTGGCTCCAGCGGCCAGCAGAGGGGCCTGGACTTTAAGTGAAAGGCAGGGGGCGCCCCCGGCCCAGGGAGGGGTCCTGGGGAGAGGAGCGGGCGCAGAGTGCCGCGAGGCCCAGCCTCCACCTCCCCCCCGGCCCCCCAGGCCTCCCTCCATTAGAAGCAGGCCGAGCCAGGCCATCGCTCCAGCCCCCCCCCAAAGACATCCGCTGCCCATCACCTGACAGGAGACAGCCGATGCGGCGGTCGGTCATCAGGCGCTTCCGGACGGCGCGGTCGAAGAGCAGCCGGATGTTCCCCTTCACTGTTTCAAGATCCAGGCCTGGAAGAGAGCAGAGCGGGTGAGGGGAGCAGCCCCCACGCACCCCACAGGCCACGCTCCGCCCCCATGCACCCCCCAAACCCCCACCACTACCTGAAGAGAGCTTCTCCAGGGGGTCGTAGAGAGCATGGAGAGGGGGGTCCCGGCACTGGTGGAACTTCACCAGCTCCACAGACACCACCTTCCCGTTGGTCTTCAGGTCCAGGACTTCGTAATGGCCGGGGGGGAAGGGCGTGATCTGCAGCTGGGGGGCCGCGGGGTGCTTCAGGTTGACCAAGCCTGCGGAGCGGGGGGACATGAGGACAGCCGAGCCCCAACTCTCAGAGCGCCGTGGCCGTGCTTCTCTATGTGCGCCGGACAAAAGGTACCCGCCTCCGACGACCCACCAGCCCCCCAAACTGCAGCCCCCCCCATCCGCGTGGGGACTCAGTGACCTCTGAGCTCCCTCCAGTCCCTGGGTCTGATGGGAAGGAGAGCAGGGGATGACCCTCAAGTCCCTGCCCTGGCCCCCAGCCTGAGCGCTTCCCAGACCACCCCTCAGTTCTCTCACTGGCCCTGGGCTCAGGCCCTCAGCTTTCCGGGGTAAGGGGGAGAGGGACGCCGACCCCGGGGGCTGGGGCAGGGAGCAGGAGCACCAGGGCGCAAACCCCAGCCCGCTGGGGCCTCAGGTTATCCATCTGAGAGGCAGCTGCCCCCATCACTTAATAATAATAAGGGGTCCCCTGGGGTCTGAGGGGCCACGGAGCTCACACGAGGCTCAGAGAGCTCACAGCCCCAAGGGGCCGGGGAGGGGGCTCCGGGGCCAGCCTTGCGGTCGGTGGCGTTTGGGCGCCTGCCTTCCTGTCTGTTGAGGGGTCCGGCCCTCCGAGGGGCCCATCAGCCCCCCCCCCCCCACTCACGTGCGCACACAAGCACCCGGGGCCCCATCCGGGAGCCAACGTTTCCCATCCTCCCTACCTTTGGCTTCGGAGCACACGGCCAGAAATCCTTCATCGGTCAGCGCTTTAAACAGCGGCCGGACGCCAAACGTGTCCCTCCCCAAGAACACCTTGCGGTTGGCCGTGTCCAGCAGGATGAAGGCGAAGACGCCGTCCAGCATGGGGGCCGTCTGCTCGATGCCCCCTCTGTTGTAGAGATGGAGCAGGATCTCCCCATCCACCTGCGTCTGATACTCAAACCCAAAGTGTTTCTGCAGCTGGGGGGGGCATGGCATAGAAAGGGGTGGCGTTGGCGGTCTGCAAGCAAGGCTGGGCTACGCTGGCCTCCTGGTCTCAGGGAGGCCGCCTCCCCGCCCGTGCCCTGTGGAGCCGGCCCCCTGGCACAAGCTCGGGATGCCAAAACAAACGGGGCATCTGGCCGGGGCCCCAGGTGACCAGGGCCTGGAAGAACAGCAAGTCTGAGGCTGTCTGTGGTGGCTGGGGGGAGCTCGGTGACCAGAGCCTCAGGCCTGGGGTCAGGAAGGCCCTTAGCAGCTGGGGGACCCTGGGTAGGGCACTTAACCTCTCTCTACCCCAACTGTAATATGGGTCCCCGTAAAGATGGCAGCTCCTCTGCAGGGCTGCTGAGCGTCATCCGAGGGGACACCACGGACAGACGGCTGGCAAATCTGTCCAGTGTGAGTCAGCTCCTGCCCGTGTCCCCGCACTCAGTATGTGCCACCTAAATGCTTCCTCCCTCCTCTCTGCCCAGCCATGCCCTCCAGAGCGCCCCAAGAGCCCAGCGTATTGCCAACAAGGGGCCTGAGCTTCCAGGAGCCACCTCGGGCACAGAACACTGAAGGCAATCCTCTGCCCGAAGGCTAGGGAAGGAGCTGACAGGTTCAACTCGGCCATTTCTAAGGGGAGGATACTGAGGAGGAAAGGGGGAAGAGGAAGGGGGTGAGCGGAGAGGAAAGGGGAAAGGGAGGGGCAAGCCAGGAAGGGGGAAGGAATGGGGAAGAGGAGTAAGATCAAGGGAAAGTGAGGGAGAGAAAGGAGTAGGTGAAGGGTAGGAAAGTGAGAAGAGAAGGAAAAAGGGGAAGAAGAGAGGGGAGGGAAGTGGCAGAGTCAGGCTGCACCTGGAAGCTCCCCAGCCCCACCGGCAGAGAACAGACACAAGGAAACTGCCTCAGGGCTGCCCATGGCACCTCAGGGAGGGGCTAAGTGAGAACCTGTGATTGGGTCTAGAAGGGGGTGGGGTGGGGTAATGGCCTCCAAGACTTAAGTGAGATGCTGATGAAACCAATCGGCTTTATTTGGAGGCAGAGGGGGACCCCAAACCAAAGGAGAAACAAGGTCCCAGCCAGGCCAAGCCAGGCCAGTTCAAAAGCCCTGGGGAATAAACTCCATCTGGAGGCGGACCTAGGAGAACTCAATAAATATTTATGAGGTATCCGGTGAGAGGGAGGCACAAGCCAGTCCTTGCCCTCAGGGAGTTTACCCACAAAGGGAGGAAGATCAAGAAAACAAACAACTGAGCAGAAAGAGAGAGAAAACAAACGAGAGAGAGAAGGGAAGGAAGGAAAGCACCGGAGTTAGGGGGAGGGGGGGAAGTTTCCTAGAGGTACTGAGATATTTGTGGGGACTTTTAAGAAACAGAAGCCAGGAGGAGGACACCTGGGGAGAATGTTGGCAGCCAAACGATGTAGGGTTTTGTTCAAGGAACAGCCAGGAGGCCTCCTTCCCTGGATCAAGGAGAGGTGTGAGAAGACCAGAAAAAGGGGGGGGGGGGGAGAGGGCAGGTGCCGAAGGGCTTTGAATGTCAAGCAGAGCACTTGGTATTTGCCCTTGAAGTGAAGTTTATGGAGTAGGGGGTGACATGGTCAGACCCTTGTTTTAGAGCCGAATGAGGAAAGGCCTAAGGCAGATCACCTCTTCCTGCCCCCTTCCAGCAGCTAGAGCAATACTCCAAGCTTTGAGGGTCAGCACCAGGGATGGGGGCAGGGTCAGAAGAAAGAAAAGGGGGTGCTTTTTGAAATCCTAGAGAGAATGAGTAAAGTGAAAAAGTGGGGGAGGTGTAATAGACCAGAGGCAGGGAGATGAAATGGATTGGACAAAGGTGGAGCAGAGAAATAGATGGCAGAGATAGGGGGCTGAGGTGGGTAAGTGAAACTTCACAGAGATAAAGAAATGAACCGGACTGGACAGAGAGGTGGGGAAGGTGAAACCGATTAGAGATTCGGAGATGAAATAGATCAAGAGATGGGGAAGTGAAATGGGCCAGAGAGATAAGGGAGGTGAAGTGTCTACACATTTCTGGGAGGTAAAAATGGATTAGAGAGGTGGGGGAGGTGAAAGATCACCCAGGTGGGGAGGTGAAATGGCCGCGGGGTTGGGGGGAGTGAAACCGCACGCAGAGATAGGGAGGTGAAATCGACCACTGATGGAGGCAGCGGAGCTTTAAGGCACAGGTTTTGGCACTCAGTCAGGGGGCCCAAATGATCCCAAGACTGGGGGCCTTGGATACTCCATGAGGGGAAGGGACCAAAGGCACAAAGTGAAGCCGTCTCCCCGGGAGGGCTCTCCCCCCCACCCCCCGCCCCAGGCCGGGGAAAGGCGAGCCGGGATGGGAGCCCAGCCCCCCGGGATATGCCCAGGGCCCTCCTCGCTCCCCACCTGCCGGTGGTTGTAGATCTCGCCGTTGTAGCACAGCCACAGGGAGGGGAACTTCTGCAGGCGGAGGGGCTGCATGCCGGACACGGGGTCCACCACGGCCAGCCGGTGGAAGCCGAAGCAGCAGTTGGTGAAGCCGTGCACATTCTCAAAGCGGAAGGCGTCGGGGCCCCGGTGGGCCACGCTCATGGCGCTCAGGTACTGCGCCGACAGGCCCTCATCGCTGCCGAACAGCGCCCAGATGCCGCACATGGCAGAGCCTCAGTTTACCCCGGGTGATGGAGCTCTTCCAGACCGCGCGCGTGCGGCGAAGGCGTCTGGATAAGATCACCGCGGGGCCGAGCCTCCGAATGAGCCGAGGTGTACAGGACTGAGGGGCGGGCCCTCCGGCCCGCCCCACCCTCCTTCACTCTCGGCCAGGTTCCCCCCCCCCCTCCAATCGCTAGTCCCCTCCCCGCCACTGTCTAGCCGCCCGAGGGGGGGGGGGAGGTCTGATGCAATTCCCAGACCCACGTGGAGACCACAGCAGAGGGAGAGCTTCCGTCAAGGAAAGATGACGTAATGGATGCCCCGCCCAGTGCAGGGCCCCACCCATCCAGGAGGCGCGTGCGTGGCCGGAAGTGAGAGTAGGCCCTCGAGAGGCCACTTCCGTCGCGAACCTTGACCCGGACCGCAGGCAAAGTGTCCCCAGTAGGGGTCCCCTCGAATTCCAGGTCTCCAGTGTAGTGCCACAGGGCTCTGCACTTTGCCTTGGGCAATGTGATTCGTTGATCAGTAGCCTGGCCGAGAAAGGCTAACACAGTTCGGAGCCCTTGGGTACGAATAATCATTTTCACAGACAGAAGGGACGGGGCTTGGACCAGCGTCCGGCCTAGGAAAGATCTGGGGGTCTTAGTGGATTCCAAGCTCAGTGTCTCTACGGGCCGGTGGCGAGCCGAAAGAGCCCAAAGCCCCGGCGCCTCCTTGGGCTGCCATAGATGATTCAGGAAGGCCCCCTGGGGACTCTGCCTGCGCTGAAGGGGCAGGTGGGGGCGTGTCCGGCCTGAAGAAAAGGAGGCTGGGGGCGGGAGAGCTGATGGGGAAAGAGGCTGCCCACCCTGGGGCCTGATCAAGGGATCCCTGAGAGCTGTCCAGCGGCTGAAACTGGGCCTGCCAGCTAGACTCGCCTTCCCCGCCTCGCCCCTTCCTCCTCCTCCCTGGGGGTCTTCGGGCAGAGGCTGAACCTCGCTGCCCGAGGGACCCCTGGGGTCCCAGATTCTGGGGCTGGAATCCACCCTGTGCCTCCGCCCTTGGGACCCTCCCCGGGGGCATCTGTTTCCCAGAAAGCCTTTGATTTATCCATTTGGTTGAGCGTGTAGCGGCTGGGGGCCAGGCCTGCCCCGGGAGACTCATTTTATGGTTAGAGGCGGGAGCAGAATCCGGACCGACCGGGTCTTCCCGGATTCGCATCCTCTCCTCCAAGCCATAAAATTAACAGACCAAAGGCTTTCTCGCAAACTCCGGACCGAAAACTGACAGCGGATGGCTAAGTGGATCTCTGCCTGGGGCCATCACGGGGCGGTACCGGGCTTCTCTCTCCTTTACAAACTGGCCTGGGGTAACAGCTCAACAAGACAGCCTTTGCCTCTTGAACTAGAGACGGTCGAAGCCTGCAAATTGTTTTGGGACGCTCCGACACCAGCCTGGAACCCCAACAATATTTGGGGCTCCTGCTTCCTTTCAAAACCCCAGAAATATTGTTAAAGAAAACAGACCCCCAAAATAAACAAAAGAAAGTGCAAATAATGTGCTCAAGCTGCACTGAGTTCCCCCAGCTCTCTCTGGAGGTGGAGAACCGCTGGGTGTCTGCCCTGCTGAGGAGAGCCCAGTCTGCCCTAGCTGGTTACTGCACATTGTGCCCGTCCCATCTGGGGTCCTCTGCCCGTCCGCCCAGGGTTTTCTGAGATCTGCCTCCTCATTTCTTAGAGCACAATCATTCCCTCACAAACATCACCCCAATTCGTGCAGATGGGGAACCCCAACCAGTTCAACAACAGGAGGATTCTTGCTGCTCAGAGGTGGCTAGCAAGACAGGAGGGCTCGCTGTTCTCCCCAGATCTGGGGATACAGAAGGACACGTTTCTCCCCAGATCTGGGATACAAAAGGGCTCTCGTTTCTCCCCCGACTTGGGGTTACACTGTCCCCTGCACCATTTTAGTATCTGGCAGGAGTGAGCAGTTTCCACAAAGTGTTTATCCCACCAGGGTCACTTCTGAGTGACCCTCATCTCAGCTACCAGCCATCGGGTCAAGCAGGGCACCCCTCACCCCCAACTATCACTGACAAACCCAACACTCACTTGTTACCTGGCTGGGGAGATAAGGGCCCCGGGGCCCAGGACTCACAGAATACAGACAAAGGACTTGGAAGAGGTGACTGCTCCTCCTGGGAGCACTGATAATACCTGCTGGGACACAGCAAAAGTGACATGATCTCATGGAAGCCTCACAAGCAGGTAAGACATTGCTCATACCCAAAAGGGACCTTAGAAATGATCTGGTGCCCCTCCCTTAAGTAAATGTCCCTCTGGACACCTTTCTGCCCTGCACAAAACGGGAGTGTCCCCCTTATGCCCCCATCTCACACAGAGAAGCCGGCAGTCAGCGGGGCTTATCCCTGAGATGATTTTCTTGTAGAATTTCTTATTTCTCCCAGACTACCTCCCAGGGCAGTGTAAAGGGCTTCCCTGAGCCCCACAGACTACAGGGGGATCGCTGCGCTGGCCCTTTAGCAGGCCAGTGACCTCAACTGACAGGGAGGTCGTGAGGTCCAAAAGCATTCATTCATCAAGCAGATTTCTGAAAGTCCTCCCGTCACCCATCGCTGGCACTGTCAGCTCCCAGAGGATGATTGTGGGCAGCAGAACCAAGATGAGTGAATTAGTGTCCTGTTAATAGAGCTCAGGTCGGCTGTCCACAAAATGGGGGTGACGAGAAGGAGATTGACGCCTCCCAGGATCCCACTAAATCAGGGATTCAGACTTTCAGATAAAAGCACCAAGTACTACTCAGTCATAGTCAGTCAATATTAAGCTCCTGCTATAAATTAGAAACAGAAAGATAGTCCTGCCCTCCCAATCGAATGGGTGAAAGACCACCCAAAGCTGGAAGGGGGTGGGGGAGAGCCACTGGAGGGTGCAGCCCTCAGGGACTGGGTGTTTGCAAAGCTGAAATAAAGCCCTGCTGGTGCTAAGAAGGGAATTATTACTATTTGTTTACTCTAATAATAGCCGCTGTTGATGTGGCTGGGATAGCAATACCTAGTTCCCACATGACAAATTCCCAGCGGCCATTCTCTCTGACAAAAGGTAGATTTCTTTAGGGGAAGAGCTTACAGACAAAATGAAGGGATGCAATAACCAGCAAGAATGGTAAAGAGGACGGGGGCAGCTAGGTGGTGCAGTGCTTAGAGCACCAACCCTGAAATCGGGAGGACCTGAGTTCAAAGCTGGGCTCAGACACTTCCTAGCTGTGTGACCCTGGGCAAGTCACTTAACCCCAATTGCCTCAGCAAAAAGCGAAAAAGAAAATAAAACTGTGCAAGTATAATAAGAATGGTAAAGAGGAAATCGAATTGGGAGAGCATGTGGTTAGCAAAGGAAAAAGACGAGGTCCCCTGGGGAACTCGGCTAACCGGCAGAAAGGAAAGTCTCCATGAGGAGGGAGAAAGCCAGTGTCCGGCAGATTAGACTGACCAGAGTCAGCTAGAGGAAGGAGAATGGCGCCATTAGAAGGAAGGCTGTACGAGGAAGAGAGAGAACCTCAGTTCCGAAGAGAACTTAGATCATCACAACCATGTCTTTTACAGAGGAAATTTAGTCTTAGGGGTTTCTCAGTCGAGAGGGAGGGGTGCTCAAGGAGGAGAGGTAGTTCCAGGGCTCAAAGGTGGGGGAATCGAGCCAGCTTGAATACACCTGGCAGACCAGGTCCCAGACCTGCCTAAAGGTATGCTAATTGAAGTCGCAAAAGGCTGTTGGGGGTGGGCAATGGGAGTTCCTTCCCAGATAGTCTGGGAATGATCTGAGAGTAGCTTCTTCCTGGCAGGGGAAGTCCTAATGTAAACCACATCACTATTATGATTACTGCTACAGAAGGATTAACTACCACCTCCCCCTTCTGGTGGCCACAGTGCCGGGTGCCAGCCCATCCTCCTACCTCTTAAAGGAAGGGGACACCCCCGAATCCACGCACACCCAGGGGAGAGTGAGCTGGGTGGGGGAACAGGAGAGAGGGACCTTTCTCTGCCCACCCTCCCTGGCATTCTGTGCCCACAGTGCTCTCCAAGAGCCTTGCCTCCTTTCTGCTGTCAGAAGACAGTATGACTATAATGTGCACAGGCCAGGGAGGTACCTGCTCTGCTCCAGATGCCTTCATTCAGGGCAGAGGATTCTGCCCTGCAGGATGCCCCTGCCGGATGGGGAAGAGCCACTGAGGTAAACAAAAACATCGTCCTAAGGTCCACTTTGGGCAATAAACTTTTCATTCACAAAGAGGCCCATGGGGGTGGGGAGGGGGAGACCAGCAGGAAGGAGACTGACCCTTTGAGCTGGCCTCTAAGTGGAGACCTGCAGGGGCTCCATCATGGCCTCATGGAGGCTCCCCACAACTCAGGTTTCATAGAAAACTCTTAAGAGGTAACTGCCCCAGAATCCTCAGCTCTGCCAGAGAAAGCAGCCAGGCTCAGAGGGGGAGCACTGTGACCCCTTCAGCCTCCAGACCCCTGCCCACGGGTCTGGGGGCCGAGCTTGGGTGGAGCTCTGGGCACTATCTGGAGGGGTCCTGGGTGCATGCCAATTTCTCCCCTGCTTTCTATACTCTGAAAATCTCACCCATAAATGTTTGCAGTTGCCTGGTCTCTGTTTTTCTGTCTTTCTGTCTACTCTGATGTCTATCTATATCTACTACATGTATTTATGTCTGTCTCTTTCTCTAACTCTTGTTTCTCTGTCATTTCCTCTCAGTCTCTCTGTCTCTGTCTTTGTATCTCTACTCCCTGTGTGTCTCTGTCTGTCTGAACTTTCTGTGTGTCTCTATGTGTATCTGTCAGCCTTTCTCTGTCTGTTCCTCTGACTGTCAATATCTCTCCTCCCTGTGGGTCTGTCTAATCTGCTTGTCTCTCTGAACTCTGTCTCTGTATGTCTGTATTCTCTGCATGCCTATTTGTCCTTCTCTGTCTGTCTCTCTGTCTCTGTCTCTGCCTCTCTCTCTCTCCTCCCTGTGAACCTGTCTGTCTCTAACTCTGTCTCTGTCTGTCTGTGTGACTTTACTCTGTCTGTCTGTCCTTCTCTTCTGTCTCTCTAATTCTCTGTTTCTGTCTCCCGGTGTATCTATCTTTCTCTTTCTGTTTTTCTAACTCTGTCTCTCTGTCTTTATATCTCTACTCCCTGTGAGTCTGTCTCTCTGAACTCTGTCTGTCCGTCCTTCTCTTTCTGACTTTGTCTCTGACTTTGTATTTCTATCTCTGTGTGTCTATCTTTCCTTCTCTGTGTCTGTTTCTGTGTTTTATCTCTTCTCCCTGTGTGTCTATCTGTCTCTCTGTCTGTGTGTCTTACTCTGATGTCTGTCCTGAATGAAATGAGAAACTGAGGACTTCTCAGAATAACGACTGTGAGAGACTGGTGTGGTTTTTCAGAGGGAATCCCTAACTAGAACACTGCAGGAAGGGATTAAGTCTGGCTTTATAGACTGTCAAAGGCAGACTGGACTTTCTACCCAGAATCCTCTTTGCTAGAAGTCTGGTAGATACCTGATAAGTGAGCCGGAGACAGCTTGTTCTGGAGCTTGGCGGGTCCTGGGAGCCGGCGGCTCTCTCTCTACAAAAAGATCTGTTCAAGCTAGAAGTGCTGGCTGGCCTCTTTCTCCTCCCCAACCAACCTCCTTCTCCCCGTCCTCCTTCTCCCTGGCCGGCCTCCTTCTCCTCTCCGGCCAGCCTCCTTCTCCCTGGCCGGCCTCCTTCTCCCCGGCTTGCCCGGGAGAGTGACCGGCCAGAATTTCTACAGGTTCTAATAAGCCTGTGGGCTTCACTCTGAGAGATCTCTGAGTAAGGATTTTGAGTGGGGGGGGGTCACATTTTCATCCCCCACACCTCTCACTCTGTTTCTGCCTGTCTGTCCATCTGTCTGTCTCTCTGCCTCTTGTCTGTCTGTCACTTCCTCTCAGTCTCTGTCTGTTGTACACTAGGTCCGAGTTGGCTTGGGCCGGCAGTCCGCACAGGCCTCGGGCTCCCCAACCCCAGGGGACCAAACCCTGGGAAGTTTTTTTAAATCCTTTCAGCCGGACACCCCGGGACTACAAAGCCAAGGGCCAGGCCTCGGGCTTCCTTCCAGCTGCTGCCACGAGGGGGAGCCCCTGCCTCAGGGATCACCAGAAGCCGCGCTGATTCATTCACTGGACACACTGTTAAGTCACTGCCACTTTGTGGTGACATTTTGGTTCTCCGAGATGGAAGGACAACAACCATCGGCCATGATCCGAGAGGCTCCCCGGGCCCTGGCCCCCGAATTACAGAATCACCCAAGGAGAAGCTGCGTTTGGGCAAGAATAAGAGCAAAGGGGAACTACGGCTAGAGCGCGGAAGCTGAGCGGCCTGGGGTCCGGCAGCCAGAGCCTCTTCTAGGATCCGAGTGGTCGGCCAGCCTCGGCTCACACCCCAAGGGACAGGGAGCTCACTGCCTTTCCAGGGAGTACGTTCAATTCTCTAGCTCATGTTAGGCTGGGGGGAAATGGGGGCCTCGCTTCCTGGGGGGAGGGCACAGGGAGCCATGGCTCCGAAATTCCCAACTAGAGCTGGCCCTCTCCAAGGCCTCAGCTTCCAGCCAGAGGGGTTCGGATCCTGGGCGCAAAGGCCTCTGGGCCATTCCTCTCCCCCAGGGGCCGGGTCCCTAGGGGCTGACCTCACCCCTCAGGACATCAGGAGCTCTCAGGGTGGCCCGAGCCAGGTCAGACCCACATTGCTGGTGTCAGCCTCGGGCCGGGCTCAGAAGTCCAGCCCCTGCGCTTCCCAGAACAGCCAAGGAAGGGGGAGCAATAAAAAGCCCTAGGGTAGACAGCAGCTGGCAAAGCCGTCCTATCTGAGTGACAAGTCCCTGTCCAAGGACATCCTGCTCCATTCCTTCTGTCCCTGGTAGGCTGTTGCCTGGCGCCCAAAGCCCCCAGTTTTCAGTCTGTCCCCAAACTTTTTGTAATCAGCAGGCTGTCCCGGGCCGCTCCCTTTGCTTGTAACGGAATAAGGCCCTTTGCAGCTGTAAGAGAATCCCTTTAAAGTCTTTCAGACCAACTATAACCGAGGACCTGGGGCCCTTCCTCCCCCAGAGCCAGGCCAGGCTCCCGTCTGCTCTAGCATCGGTTGGGCAGAAAAGCCAGGGCCAGCCCAGCCCACAACCACCATGGTCTCCCTTCTACAGGCAAGTCTTTCTTTTAAAAAGTCTATGAGTGGGGGCAGCTAGGTGGCGCAGTGGGTAGAGCACCAGCCCTGAAGTCAGGAGGACCTGAGTTCAAATGTGATCTCAGACAACCTCCTGCCTCCAAGGCTCTGTCCATGAAGGGGTTTTTAGAGGCTAAGAACACGGAAAACTCTGCCCTTAATATCCTGATTATCCTCCCCTTGACGTGGAGTAATCCCCTCAGGTTCCTTTAGGAAGATGATGTTTACTCCAGAAACTGGCCAGGTTTGCAGGTAAACACAGGCCTGCCATAAAGGCTGTTCACCAATGGAGGCCCCAGGAAGATGGCCAGGCTTCCTGAGGGCCATTAGATGGGATACAGATTACCAGTAGATATAATTGGAAAACTGGGAGCGCGGTCCCAAAGTTTCACAAAGACAGGCCCGATTCCTCGCCAGGATCCCTCACCCCCTGCACCTCTCCTCCCTAAGGTGGCCCCTGGGAAACCTGGCTGGAAAAGGGTCAGGAATAAGTGGGCCAAGTGGTCTTTTTGAAGGCGAGAGGATGCTGGGGAAAACCAGGGAGGGGGCAACATCACGAGCCCCAAGGGTGGGCCACAGCTCCCCGGGAAGAGCACGATGTGAGGGCAGCCCCCTTACACCCTCACCCAACAGGACCCAGAGCATCTTCATTCCTAAGCTGATGGCAGACTCACGGCTTCGGGGTCCCAGACGATCCTGGGCAGGCTGGCGCTCTCCGATGCTTCACGTCGGACAGGCCTGGGGTTCGGGCTGCCACGGAGCCTCTGCCCCAGCTCCAGGCCCTCATCTCAGCTGGCCAACTGGGGCTGCACTGGCTTGGGGAGGGGTCTCTCTCCCATTCTCTGAGCCCTCTCTGTCCCCTGCGGGCTCATTGCTGGACAGACTCCATGATGGAGGCACCAGCCACCGGCACCTGCTCAAAGGCAAGGCAGGGAAGACAGCACGAAGGAGCCCGCCATGCAGGAGCATCCCTCACATGGCCTGTGCCAGCCTGGCATCCCCTGGAGCCTGTGCCAGGCTGGTGGGGCTGGAGGAAGATGCCTGACCCAGACCAGAGGGGCTCAGGGGCCTCACCAGACTGGGGTGGGGGGCTGGAGGGGAGAAAGGGCAGCAGCTGCTCCCCCTGCTTCTGGGGCCCTTTGCTTCTTACCTGAGGCTGAGAACTCTCCTGCAGATTAACTGCCCGGAGCACCGAGGCAAGAGTGCCAGCTAGGTGGGCAGGGGGCGGGGAGCCTGTGGGTGCCCAGAGAGCTCAAGATGATTGTGTGGGCTGTGGGGTGGGCCCAGCCTCTCAGGGAGGTCCCAGGTCAAGGCAGGCCTGTGATGAGGGACCAACTAATAGGCCCTGAGGGATGGAGACTGCTTGGGCAAGGGAGGCAGCTCAAATGCCGGTGAGGAAACTGGGTACCAAAAGGAGGCAGGCAGGGCTTCCAGAGTACCCACAACCTGGGCTGCGAAGGGACCAGAGGAGGAAGGAGTCTGACTGAGGCTGAACCAGGGCTGGCTGCCCAGGCTGAGTGGCAAGGCCCTGCCCTGCGCCACAGGGCAGGGGCAGCCATGCCAAGAGGCACC